>PISX010006174.1:0-100061 GCA_004024625.1 Mellivora capensis
CACACACACACCCTCACCACACCCTTTGCGGAAGGCCGGGTCCCTCAATTATTTGCTGGAAGGAGCAGGGTTAGGTCAGTCTCCTTAGGGGGAAGAGTAGAACAGGTAGAGGATCGCAAATGCAGAGAATGCCTTGTGCTTGCCCCATGTCTGTAATGATCTGCTGTTTCTTTTCCCAAGTGTCAAAAAGCATACAGAACTCCCCTTGCAGGGCTGGTTGGAGACTGCTTTGGGGTTTCTGGACCCAAGACTGGGGGAGGGGTGGAGGAACTGAGAGACTAAAGTTAGAGCCACTCATGCTCATGTGCTACTCTGTGCCTCAGTTTCCTTATGGTAAACAGAAATGACGTCTCAGTGGGGATGTTGAAGAGTCCGTCACACCATCCCCTCCCCTGATCTCTGGGGTCAGGACGAAAGGCAGTTGCTGCTCTCCGCATCCCTTCTCCACATCCGGCCGTTGACCCCCTCACCCAGGACTCCGGTGAGGAGGCTCCAGTGCCAGGACAGCTCTCCCTGGAGCCTGATGGCCTGACTCTGGCTGGTCAGGGTTTTTTCTGCCTACATGTGGCCTTTTTTTCGGTTGCTCAGCTAAGAGCTCAGTGCAATCTCCCTGTTTCATTGAAATAGCAGGACCTCAGCCACCTCATTTGGAGCTGACCAGAGGCCAGTGGCAGGAAGGCTTGCGGTTGCCTAGGTCACACCGTAGGTGGTGCGCAGCCAGAGTGGGAGCCTGGTCCAGGGACCTTCACTCCAGGGGTCCTCTATGCTAATAATCTCCATGCAACACCAGGTGGTGGTGGGTAACCGAGGGGAAACTGAGGCTGAGACAGTCAGCATGGCTCAGAGTCGGAGAGCAGAGATAAGCCCACCAGTTCAGACCTGCAGTGTGCTCTTGCTGTGTCCCAGCCATGAGCCACCCCAAGTTAACATAGGCTACCACTTCCTGAGGCAGCTTATGCTGATGCTCAGACCTGGAGAAGCTTTTTGTAGCTCAGTGCGTCTCCTACTGGACCCAGAGCCGTCCCTTGGCACCAAGAGAGCACGTCCACTCCTCCTTCCACGTGACAGCCCCCTGGCTATTTGGAGGCAGGGATCCTGTGTCATTCACTCCCATGTGTCATCTGAACCTATTTTTAATACCAGCTGGTTCTATCTCTTCACGTAGCAACAGCTCTGTGCTTTCTCCAGGCTGCAGAATTAGAGCCCCTCTTCTCCAGAACCAATTCTCTTCTGTGGTCTGTGCATACAGCCAAGAGGCCTTTTCCGGTCCCCTCTCCCTTTTTTGACCCTGCTTCTCTCTGTCTTGGCCTTTCTGTCTGAGTGATGATATTCTCTCCGCTCCCTCGTCAACATCTTCAGCTCATCTGTCCTGCTTCGGTTAACAATTCCTCTAGGAAACTCGGCCCAGAGGGACGGAGCTTTTTGCACAGATTGCTGAAACCCCTGTCTCGACACCCGTGCAAGCGTCCCTCCTTCTCCTGGACACAGGCGTCCCACAGAGGCCTTCGCCTCTCACAGAGGCAGCACAGGGATGCCTGCACTCCTCTAAGTGACCTCTCTTCCCATCCACGTGCACACAGCCAATACGCCACCCATCCTGTGGTGTCCCGCGTGCTTGGCCACGTGACCTGTGTTGAGTTTCACTTGAGAAAGGCTGTATACTTGGTGGTTTTGCGTGTGGGCTCTGTGCTGCTACATGCTGAGGCCTGAGTATTGGGGTGGGGCGAGGAGGGAGGGGTCGCCAAACAAAGTTCCATTTTGCAGCCTTGTAAACCAGGAGGGCCTGGCCAAGCTGGCGGGAGTCCTGCGGTTCCTGAGCATTTGGTTTTATTCAGTTCGCTGTTGATTTCTGTTTGTTTATTTCTATTTTTATTTATGTTTAAGATTTATTTATGAGAGACAGAGCATAGGCATGAGCAGAAGGGGCAGAGGGAGAGAGAGACTAAATTCCAAGCAGACTCTGTACTGATTGTGGAGCCCAGTGTGGGACTCGATCTCAGAACCCTGCGATCTGACCTGAGCTAAAACTAAGAGTCAGATGCTTAACCTGCTGTGCCACCCAGGTGCCCCGGGGATCACTTTAACAAAAGATTGAAAATGAGTACAAAGTACAAAGGCCAGGGGCGGGGGGATCCCAGGCTAATTTGTGAGTGAGGATAGCTGAGGTTCTCTGGGTGGGGGCTGGAAGAGAACACCTTGCAGGGACCATCCCCCAGACCCGCGCTTGTCCCCCAGCACAAAATGCTCTGAGATGCGAGATGGGAGGTCCTGGGAGCTTGTCTCCTGGTTCCTTTGGACTGACCCTGCTGTTCCTGGAGCCCCAGGGGACTTACTGCTTCAGAGCGAGGAAAGGGCTCGGCACCATGTCTGGGACTTGCCGCGTGCACTTGTCCTCTACTGGTGTTGGGTGGGTTAGTGGACGGTGCCTTGGGATGCTCAGCACTAGCCAAGGGCGGGGCGGGGGGGGGTCACTGCTGAAAAGCAGATGTGCTAGTGCAGACCGCCTTTCCTTGGAGGGCATGTGGGAGACCAGCCAGCTGGGGCTGGAGTGCAGGGCAGGCTGAGGCTCTGTGGTGAGCCCCGGGGCCCGGCTGGCTTTGTAACCACCTTGGGATCGTAAAGAAGGCCTACTCTTCAGAGAGAGGGCTGTGGATCAGCCCTCCTTGGAACGCTCCCAGGCCATGAACAAAAATACCACGCTTTGCAGGGGACCTCGAGGAGCTTTAGGCAGTTGTCTGTAGGCACCTTGAGCTTGGCATGTTGACTCTGACCCCCGAGTCTTAGAGGAGGCAGCTGGCTGCAGTGGGCCCCACCACCCGGTGCAAGGCCTGTTTTCTATTTAGAAAAGAATTTTAAGTTATTATTATTTTTTTTTAATGCGTGAGTTACCAAACTGAATGCCTTATTTGATTCTGCTTATTTTAGTCCATGTACGTATGCGTATTTAGATAAATGTGGGTGAGGAGGGCCTGGGCGGGGCGAGCTCAGATGTCATCGGCTATTACCTGCAGGCTCCGATGACAAAGAGGTGTCTGGGTGGTTTTTAATCTTTGATCTCTTACGTGTTCCTTAGTGAGCAGAAAAGAGTTAAAATTCGGAGTCTTCCAGAAAGAGGACTGTCCTCCTGTTCATGAACTAGCTGTTCTTTCCCGTCTAACCCCGCCATTGGATGCATGGGGAAACTGAGGCTCCCAGCAAGGACCTGAGCCCACAGGGAGGTCTCTGGTTTCAGAATCCAGCGCTCTTTACTTCCCTGCCCTGGTGGGAGGTTCCATCCCTTGGACACCCCCCCCCCCCGCCCCCCCAGCTGTAGGCCACGGTGAACGTCGTCCCGGGCTTTCGGTCTGGGTATGGTGTTTTTAGAGAAAACTCATATGAGACGCTTTGCTGAGTGCCTTAATGGAGCTCTAACTCAAAGCTAGAAACCGCAGGGAGAGGCCGATTTCTAGCAATCCGGAAAGGCCTGGCTCCAGATGGCCAGGTGAGCAGGTCTTTGAATAATAAAAGTCGTAATCATTTATTGAACACTTGCTGTATGCCCTCCCATCTCAGAGATGGGTATAAAACAGCCCCTGCTCTCAGGTGTGGGGGTTGCAGGAGGGGGTCTGGGGGACTGGGTTCTGTGAACCACAGGTAGTACTTAACCCTTCTGTTGCCTTGTAAATCTGTTGCTGCTTTTCATTTGCTTCGTCGTATTTTTCTGCCCCTTTGAAAGTTTTCCATTATGAGCACATATTTCCTTCATAATCAAAGAATAGCAGTATCTGTCATAATTCAGGTTAATTATTTTGCCTATGTTTGCTGCTGGACGAGGCTTTGAATGATAAAAGTTGTCTCCTGAGCTTCCTGCTACCTCAGTCACTGCTAATACGGCTTTCCTTTCATTGGAGGCTAGCAGAAATCTGTCCTCCCCACAGATGTCAGAGAATTGCACCATCCACGGTTACCCCAGCCCTGCATTCAAAGGACCATGGACCCTGCGCCCACCAATCCACAGTTCCTAGAACCATGAACTTAACTTCTAATTTTGTAGGAAAAGGAACTCTCAAAGGGAGGGAGCCTTGTAAGTCATGCTCCCGGGTTCAAATTTTCATTTAAAAGTTTGGGGTATTTTTTTTTTCTTTTTTTTAAATTCTAAGATATCCTTATGTGATACCCTTAAAATATAAAGCGCTCTTACATATCACTAAGGAAGAAGTCAAACATCCCGATAACAAGGGACATAAACGTCTTTCCATAAAAGTAGATCTTGAAGTGGCCAGCAGAGACCATTTCAAAAGGTAGTGACCCAAAAAATAGGTCCGAATACAAGAGAGGTACCATTTGGTAACTGTCAGGGTAGCAAACACCATACTTGGTTAATTAATGTTATCTCTGTATAATACTGGATTCGTTAAAAACTCATGTTTTCTTTGGCCGTGTAATGACAAAAGGAAGTGCTCTTGACATTCTTTAAGAAAACACGGTCACTAATTTTCTTTTTCCTTTGCTGCGTTCTATAAAAAGGAAGCATATATGAAATGATAAATGCTAATTTAAAGAATCAAGTTGGTGAGACTTTCCAGATCTTTCTGTAAAAACAGAGCATGGATCTGGGTTGAAGGCTGGAGAGGAGTAGATCTGGACGAGGAGGACAAACCGGAGAGGGCTGTGTTGAACCCGCTCTCCTCACAAAGACGTTTGTGTCTCTATATGTCAGGTGGGGTGCTCGTGTCCACCCCAGAGGCCGCCTGGGGGTTCAGGGAGAGAGAGGGCAGGCTGGTGGCAGGGAGTACCCAGCCCGTTTCTAGCATCAGGCCCAGTGGCTCCTGCCAGGCATGCCACCCAGGGCCTCCCCAGTCAGGAGCTCCATCTTTCCTGTCCTCATCCCCCAGACAAGTTGGTGCCACCTTTGTTGAGTAAAACATTTAGTCAGTTTTAGCAAGACAAGGTTTTGCTTTTCCCGGTGTTGCCTACTCCTACCTTCCTGGTAATTACTGTCGCTGCCCCCACACCTGCTTGACTGTGGGACTTGCACAAGGTGTGAGTCATTGGAGAAAGACCGTGTCCTGGGAGGGCACCTCAGTTTGAAGAAAGATGGCATTTCTTCTCCAGATCTGTATGCACGTATATACATACATGCATTGGGGTGTGTGTGTGTGTGTGTGTGTGTGTGTGTGTGTACACATGTATATGAACTTTTTTCTTTCGGTAGGAGGGTGACTTTTATAAATGATCGGTTGTTTGGAGGGATAGGTAGGTGAGAATGAGCCAGAAAACTTCCACTGAAGAGTTGGAGGAGAAGGTCATGTCCACAGTGAAACCCCGATCATGACAATGGAATGGTAGAGACATAGGATGGGCTTTAAAAGCACAGAAAGAGACCCAAGCCTTTGTCAGGATTTTGCCTCTGGATTTCAAATGAGTGGGGCAAAATCGTACTGAGGCCACTGCCTGAGAAGTAAAATCTATATTCTGTACCAAAATAACTTCCTGAAGGATTAAAGAGTTAAATGGAAAACTGGTCTCTGACAAAACTTGAGGAAAACGTGGGTGCCTGTTTACCTCCCTCTGATTTTTCTTTAAAACTTTCCTGCCCCTGCTCCCGGGGAATGATTGTTGGCTGTAAATCCTGAGAAGTTGCATTTCCACAGACCCACCAACCAGAGACAAAACAGTGCAGCTAATGGATAGCCTGGCATAGTCCCCCCGGTGGCCCTTGCCCAGATAGTAGTGGGGTGAGCGGCGGCGGGGGGGAACCTAGACAAAGGCAGGCTGGCCCCTCATCCTCCTGAGTGGGGCTCTCCTGAGAATGTGGAAAGACCTCATTTGTGGTGTTCGGGGATGCTGGTCACACATGACAGGATGGTTGGCGAGAGAGAGTTGCCTGTCGGGAGGCAGAAGCATTTGAGAGGTTGGGCTGGCCTGGCCGGCCCATCTCCATCCCAGTCTCTTTAGCTGGGTCTGCTAAGACACCCAGTTCCTACCCGTAGTGAGCCCTCTTTGCTTTCAGATTACCGAGCTTTCCCGGTACACAAACATAGGCCATCCTGTCCCATAATCCTCCACAACCCCGACGAGCAGGCAGGACAACGCTGACCCCCAGTTTGTACAGGAAACGGGCTGGAAGGCCACTCGGCTTGCCCACGGCCCTCTGTTGCTGGTACGGGTAATGGCCCTGGAGCCCAGATGCAGGGGTCCCCGGGGGATATCTGTTCATCTTGCCACGGCCAATGGGATTCACACATTACCTCATTTCCTTCAGTCACAGTTGGAAGTTAGGACTTCTGGTTCCTCTTTCCTGACTGAGGAAAGGAAAGAAGTGAATTCTGCTGCATTTGTAAGAGAAAAAGCGGCCTCCTTCTGTTTCCTGACCCCAGGGGGCTCACTCTTGTCCCAGAGACCCGGTCAGACCCCTGGGAGGAGATTGGTGATTGAGTCTCAGATTCTCAGTGAGGGGTATGTGTGAGGTTGGTGACATGGAAGTGGGAGTAAAGGGTCCTGCAGAAGGAGTGGACGGGGTGTGCAGGGCACCAGCCCGGGTGGCAGTGAGTTGGGGGCGTGTGTGTGTGACTTGCCCCATCAGCCTCATCCTGCCTGTGAGCGTGCAGGCCCAGGTTCAGACATGCTGACCACATGGCAGGTGGGACACAGATTGCCTGGAAGGAAGCCAGGCTGGGGAGAACGACGTCTGTTCACCCCCTGGGAGGCATTTGCTGAAGCAGATGTACTAGGTAAATGCTGGAATAGCAGCATTTAAGAAGAAAAGTGCCTCCACTCCCCGTGCTGCACGGCCCACCTCATCTCTTGTGGCCCCCAAGACCCTGATGGGCCCAAAAGACCCCTGCCCTCCTCAGGCTTTCCAGGGACGTTTCCCAACAGGGCTCCCTGTTCATTCATTAAGCTGTAGGTAGTGATTGACATGCTTTCTGTACAGCATGCAGCCTCTTGGAGGGGACGCGAACATTTATAAAGCCCCCCTCCGCCCACTGCCCTGCAGGGACCCCATAAAGCAGCTGAGTGTGTAAGACAGGGTGTCCATACACTGGCAACAGCTACCGTGCACTGTGCTCTGCGGTGCATGTGCAAAGCGGTAGATGATGTTCTCCCATTTTAGAGATGAGAAAACAGAGGCTCGAAGAGTTCATCACTTGCCCAGTGAGAGACACACCTGGGAGGGTGATGTTCGAGGAGGGTCTTCGAAGGATGTGGGCAGACCGGCAGACTGGGAGAACAGGGGCAGGGGTTGGAACTCCTGGTCTCTCAGGGTGGATCCCACCTCTCACTCTCCCGCTTCCTTGTCTCCACAGAGTGCAGCAGCCGCCCCGAGCCCTGTGCTTGGCAACATTCCCCCCAATGATGGGATGCCAGGAGGCCCCATCCCACCGGGTTTCTTTCAGGTACGTGCTGGGCCCCCTCGGTCCCCTGCTCCTTTTGCTCCAGGCCAGGCCCAGGCGGGCAGGAGGGAGGGAGAGAGAAGTAAGTAGCAGCTCAGTTTGCCATGGTCTAAATACAGTTGCTTTGTGCTGGTTCCAACCCCTCCCATCCCTTTCTCCACCCCTTCCAAAACCTGAAGAGGGGAGAAAACAGATGGGAGCAGCTGCCCATCCCCCACCTGCCTGCCCCGGGTCCCCTGCACGTGCTGTGTCACTTCTGCCAGAGTGGGTTTTCTTCACACCAGCTTCGAATGGCACAGCACAGCCCGCCCCTGGTCGGGGAGGCAGTGGGGAGCTGTCTTTTATAACAAAAGGCTTTTTTTTTTTTAAATAACAAGTAAACTGTTCTTTGTTTCTGTTGTGTTGCTGCTGTCATCGTCATTGTTTACTTTGCCTGTCCAAACTACAAACCTTAGGCGTAATCTAAAAAAAAAACAAAAAACCCACCATTCTGGCAGGTCTCAGAATCCTTTCCCTCTGGTTAACCACTTCATTTTTTCCGAGTGCAATCGCATCCTGCGAGCATCTGTGCCCACACTCCACCCGCCAAAGGCAGAGGCACATCCCACGTGGGGTGGGAGTCTGGTCTTTTCCCAAAGACCCCTTGTCAGCCTCTGGGGGCTTCATCTCCTATCAGGGTTGGGGGTCACTGCCAGGCCCCTCTGTGCCTGCTCCTCCCCCTCTCTCCGCGGTCCCCTGGCACAAGGGATAGGGGGTTTTTCAATTTTAAGCAGGCTGAGACTGGGGGTGCCATCTCAGAAAGGACTTAGTGTGCAGGGCTAGAAGGAGCTTCTCTGAGTGTAACGTTTCATTCATCCTTCCTGTCTGTGTTCCCCACCCCTTTGAGAGGTTAACACTTCCAGATAAGACTATGGAAAGAGCTGTCATAGAAAAGAGTGCCGAGATCTCTCTGTGAAGCCCAAGAATTCAAAACTGGGAGCACTGAGACAAAGTCCAAGGGGAATTTTGCTTGGTTTGAGCCAGAATTCCACAGCTCTTGCGTCCAGCGGTGAGACGCAGGCTGCGGGAGGCGTTGCTGTTGCTCCCTGTTGCTAAGACATCTAAGCCAAAGAGGGACAAACCCCTCTTAGGGATGTTCAGGGGATTTTCTCCCTGGGTGGAAGATGGCCTAGGTGACACTTCTCCCTTGTGAGGTTTCACATTTGAGTTGATCTTGACTCTCAGGAAAGAAGGGTTTGGACATGCTGCTCACTGTCCAAGGAGTGAATCCTTGAAATTTAGGCGTTCCCCAAACCAGAAAGAGCAGGTTGCAGTGAGGGGAGTCGTAGGGATGGCGGTTGAGGCCTTTGGGTGGCCACACATACATCTCTGTATGCATTCCCAGCATGTCGCCCGAGCTGGAGCCTTGTCCTGGGGTAGAGAGGGGTAGAGCCTCAGAAATGGGGCATGTAGGCTCTAGGTTAGACCAGACCAGGCATTGCTTGGGGCAGGAAGAGGGGCAAGACTTGGAAGAGAATGGGACATTCATAACGGACCCAAGAAAGAAAGGAGGCAGACAGGCTTCTTTCTGCCTTTTCCCCAGAGGGGAAGCCCAGGGGCTGCTTTTGCCTGAGACGGTCCTCCATGCCAAGGGACAGCCATCTCCCTGGCCACTGCAGGTGTGTGTCCTGTACCTGGTTGGTCTTTCCCCCAGGTGTTACCTGCTTGGGCCTTCTTTCCCAGGCTCACACATCCTCCCCCATGAGGCCACGGGAGCACCCTGCACACAGTGCCGTCGTGGCTTTCCTGCCTGGTGGACAGAGCCCCAGGTACCGGTCTCCACCTGCGTGCCTGTTGAGGCTGCTCGCTGGCGTCTGAGTGCCCAGTGCAGGCTGCTGTGGTGGGAAGAGGTGGACAGTAGCCAGCTGCATTTGTTAAATAGGCTGTTGACTTCTATTTTGGCCTGGGGCTAGGCAAAGTCTGCCTGATAATGTGGGCAGCTCATAACTTCCTGCTTTGGTAGAGTTGTCCATGGTTAAGGCCTAATTCCAGACATACTTCTCGGGCCCTCCCCTGTGACGTTCAGGGGTGTGTGGTCAGAAAGCTCAGACCGAATCCTGTCCTTATTTGGCCACTTCCAGCCACCGTCAAATAGAGGTAACTTTTGGATCCTCTTGAGTGGAGGTCTTTTCTGAACCCCAGTCAGGATGACCCCACCGAGAGTTGGGGCAGGGGTGGAGGGTGGACATGGAGCCAATGACCTGTGTGCCCCAGACTCTCTACTTCCTGGGTGACTTTGGCTGACTCTGTCCCTGCCATACCCTCCTCAGGAGAGGACATTGTTTTCTACTCAGTCAGGTGAATACGAAGGCGGAGGAGGTGCTTCCTGGCTGTGATGCTGACCCCCTTGGGCTGGGTCAGTGCTGAGGGGAAAGGGTATCTCTCCGGAAGGAGGTAGTGGCTGCCCATTTCCCGAGTAGGCCAGCTCACGACCAGAATATCAGCTATTGATTGCGGGCCCCGCCCCTGCCTCGGCTCTCCCACCGCTGCTTTGCTATTAGAAGGGAAATAGAGATGCTATCGGGTTTAATCGGCTGCCAGCAATTGCACTTCTTCCCCTGCTTGGCCTCAGTCTGGGCGGGCAGCTCTGTGACTGGGGGCGTCTTTGCGCCAAGATAGCCGGCCTGGGTTGGCTGACCCATTTGCGACCAGATCCTGTCCCCCGGTGGCCGGCCTAGTTTTCACATCAGGACTCCACCCCCAGTTGGTGCCAAATTTCAAAGCCAGTGAGGCCTCCCAGGTGGGTGGGTGGGTAGACAGCAGCGTCTACCCATCCCCTCAACTTCAGCCCCACAGAAAGGAACACAGGGGCCTTACTCCCTTAGACTGCCAGGCTGCGAGGCTACTCCTGGGGTCGGAAGGTTTGGCCATCCATGCCTTAGGTTCCATCCGTTGGCTTTTTCTTATTTAGTGTTGAGGGGTCCTGTGGCACGAGATGTGTCTGGTAGCAAGATGAGGGCTGGTGGAGAGGTGGTTCAGGACCTGGCCTGACCATACCTCACAGTATTGGGGAGTATTTTGGGGTTCTTGGGGTTATGGTAGCACTTAGCTAGGACGTTCTACTTCTGTGCGTTCCTTGTAAAAAGACACCTTCATCTTGGCATCCCCAGCATCTGGCACGCACGAGGGACCCGGGGAGTGTTTGAACTGAGTTTATTCGTGCTGCTCACGTTACCAGGAGTAGAGCCCCGCCAGCCCCAAAGCTCTAGATCTCATTCTGTCCAGGCTTGCAGGGTCTAGGGACCGCATTCTGGAGTGGGGAAGGATACAGAAGATGAGAGCCTGGGGACACCTGTTCTAGTCCCCTGCTTGTCCATACACTTGCTGAGTGGCCTTGGGCAAGTTGCTCGCTGTCTCTGGGCCCCAGTTTCCTCACTAGTAGATGAAGCAGGGTGGACCAGATGGTCTCTGAGGGCCTTTCCAACTTGGATTTTCTGCTTGGGATCCAGATGGATTTTACATAATCAAGCAGTGGCATTTTTTTTTTTTTTTTTTTTTTCCATGCAGCTTAAGTCAGTTGGGCTCTACATCTGGCAGACTCTGCTTAGTTTTGGCCAGGCCTGCTGGTCTGGGTGGGCCCCCTCCCAGCTCCTTGGCCCTAGGGTAGTTCTAAGGGAGGTGCCCTTCAGTGAGGATTTCTAGGTCTAGAGCTGGGGAATGGCAGGAGGGCAGGGGTCACGAAGAAGGGAGCACTGAGTACAGGCTGTTTTTGTTCTTGTTTTGTTTTAAATTCCAGTGATTGTTTTCAGTTATGTCGTGCTTTTAGACATGCGACTTACTTTCATTTTGATCACCGCGCTTCTGCAGAGGGGAGGCATGGCTGACTGAGGGAGAGAGACTGGGAGAGGGGACTGACCTGCTCAGTGAGCAGCTACGGGCCATAATCGGGGTCTCAGCCCAGGCTTGCCGGCTCGGGACCCCAGTGTTCTAACCCGCGGTCAGATGCATGTCTGGTTGTGTAGAGAGAGAATAGAGAACAAGAGAAAGGGAGGGAAATGATGGAGGGAGAAAGAGAAAACGCTAGCCATCTTCTCTCAAAAGCAGGCAGTGTTTCTGCTCCGACGCCAGCCCTGATTGGTTGGTGGAGGCTGCTGGACTGCTGTTGGGAGTGATTCTTGAGTCGTGTGTGGGCTCAGTGGCTATTGGTGGGCGTGGTCTGCCGTGAACATGCAGATGTAGCTGGTAGTATGTGACCTCTGAATTTGCCATCCCTGATCGAGGGCAGACTTTGTATAGATGCAGAATGGAGGCCCAGAGGCAGATGGGACTGTGGTTTGTGATAGCGATCAGCCCCCTCTGTGAGGGCATGGGGCTTGACTCTGGGCCAGAACTGATCAGTCCTGGTCTGTCCCCACGAGCACCCAGCCTAGCAGAGAGGCTTGATGGGTAACCCATGCCCTGGAGCAAGGAATGAATGGGCCTGCCTGCCAAGGGGCTTCCTGGAGGCCACGTTCTGGGGTGGGGTCCCAGTGAGGGGGAGGATAGGTAGTTGCTCCGTAGGAGATGTGGCTGGAGAGTTTGCTGGCAGCTTTTGCTGGACCTTGTGGAGAACTGTGGGCTCCGTCCAGAGGTAGTGGGCGCCACTGGAGCACCCTGGTCTGGATAATGCGTGGGCCAGGTCTGTGTTCCCGAACAGTTCACTCTGCACTGGCTCTGTCCACTCTGTGGAGGCGGGAACCTGGGGTCAGACCACACCAAAGATGGAGACTAGTGTTGCCGAGGTCCAGTCAAAGGATTAAAGAACGAGTCTTCTCTGGAAGACAGTCTTGGGGGAACCCAGCTCCCTTTGCCAGAAGCTCATCACGTTCTGTTGTGAACATCCCTAAATACTTTCTATTGTAGTGGGACACAATGGGGTTGACCTGTCCCGTCCCCCCACCTCCTCATTCCAGTGAGTTCTCATTCCGGCCAGCCGAGCCCACCCACCTCTGAGGTCTGCCTCCAGAGAACCCTCCCCACCAGTTAAGGAGGAGTGGGGAGAAGAAGCATAGTCCAGAAACCTAAGAAATTATCCAAAAATAAGAGGGAGAGCTAGACGCATGACCTTGGACCTTGCCTGTTGAGATTATAGGGAGCACGCTCCTCATTTTTTGCAGAAGTAGCCGGGGTTTCTCTGGGAGAGGAGCAGCCTCAGGAAGTCTCTGATGACTGACTTGGAGTGTCTGAAGTTCGGCCACATAGAAGATACTCAGACCAGGGGCGCCTGGCTGCCTCAGTCAGAAGAGTGTGCGACTCTTGATCTCAGGGTTGTGAATTTAAGCCCCACGTTGGGTGTAGAGATTACTTAAAGAAAGAAAGAAATCTTTAAAAAAAAAAAAAAGATACTCAGACCTGCCTCCTCTGCCCTTAGATCTCAGATCCTTCAGAGAAAAGAAGAGGGAGGCCAGTTTGAGTCTTTGGATGTAAGACAGTTCTACCACCTGCCTACTTAAAGTAGTGAGCTCCCTGGCACTCAGTGGTAACCAAGTAGAGACTCTGCCCAGTAGAGAGCCCTGGGGACTGAGCGCCTTGGGGTGGGATGGTGTGTTTCCAGGGAGGATCAAAGCCCAGTAAATAAGGGCTTGCCGGTGGCGGCCACTCAGGCAGTTCCCAAGAGGTGGGTCGAGTGCTGTCCATTTCCTGCCTTCCTCTCCGGCGGCAAGCAGGCAGCAGCACAGTGAGCTGGCATTCCTCTTGCCAGAAAGCTGCAACGGCAGGAAAGACCTCTCTGCTGACTAGAGCCAGGGTGGGACGAGGAGAGGCTAGGGAAGAAGCAAACCACCTCATTTGTGTGGTCTTCAAAGTCTGCAGCAAAGGGAGGACTTGGTGGTGGGGGATGGGGACATGGGTCTGCATCTGATGGATGGTCAGTCTGAGGCCAGGACCTAAATTGCGTGAGGCCCTGCAGACTTGCTGGTCATCCTGTAGTCCACTGGCCAGACACGGTCTCGAAGGCAGTAGTGGCCTCCCAGTCACACAGCCTCACTGAGCACCTCAGACAAACGAGGCGGCCCCATACCCGCCCTCGAGGGGCTCACAGTCTGGTGGAGGAGGCAGGGAATGATTACACCAACAGTCCAGTGCCACGGGGGGCAGGCGAAGGAGCATCTGGCCCAACCTGGGGTCCATCTGGGAAACGTCCCTGAGGGGCTAGCCTAGAGGAGTGAGGTCTGAGCAGGAGGCAGTGGCCAGTGAGCGGGGAGAGGGGGCAGTAGGCCAGGATGTGGATGTGAAAGGGGCAGGCTTTGGATGGCAGGAGGCCTGGAGAGATACTTCAGCTTAAAGATAGGGGAGCCATGGAAGGTTCCTAAGAAAGGAAGTGACGGGGTTCCAGGAAGACCCAGCAGCCTGGAGGGGCTGGACTTGTGGCAGGCTGCCATTGTGTAAGTGTGGACTCCAGGCTGTGGTCCCGGGGGCGGGGAGTGGCCAGGCCCTGGGCAGCAGTGGTGCCTCAGTGTAGTGGCCTGTGCCTCCCAGCCCTGAACTCACAGCGTCTTGCTGGATGTGGGAGTGGGGAGGAAGCAGAGCTGGGAGGGTGTGCCCAGGGTTCTGACTTGCCCTGGACTGCGGGGTACTGAGAGGCTGTGACGTGCCTCCTACCCTGTCAGACCCTTCACTTTTGAAGGGAGGGGACCTGGCATGTGGTCCTGTGGCTGCCCCCTTGCCCCTTGAGGCTCCCAGCGCATGCTCTCAGGTCCTAAAGTAGACCTGTCTGACCTCCTGTTGTAGTTGTTGGTGGAACACTCTAGATTAGGAAGGGTATCCCTGTGTGTGATTCCATTTGACCCTGGGAGGTAGGCCTGAGAGCTAACAGCATTTCCACTCAGGATGAAGAAACCGAGGCTCGCATTGGCCGGAGTTGCTCAGGGAAGGTGGGTGTGGACCAGGTGGTAGGCTCTAGAGCTTCTCGATGAATGCCCTGTCTTGGGTGGGAAGAGCAAGTCCCCTCCCTTTCTGGGCCCCACACTCTGGCCCCTGACCCTTGCCCTGGCTCCATCACTGAGGGCAGGAGGGGTTCCGATTGATGTGCTGTGTCGATTGATGCGCTGTGCCGGTCTGTGGGAGAGGAGAACAGAGATGCCGTGGGGGGAGGGGTGGGTCGGGGAGTGTGCCAGTTCCTTCAGGGGGCAGAAACATCCCTCCTCCCCGCCCCTCACCCTGCTGTCTGCCTCCAGACTGACAGAAGGCAGGGTCATCCCTGCTGAGAAGGATTAGACAGGAGGCGGGGCACCCCAACTGCTGGGCGCTGGGCTGCCCCCACCCCAGCCCCACCTGTTCCAAGCCAACGTAGTCCCCCCAGTCCCGCAGCAGCCTGCACCCCCCCCACCACTCCTGTGAACAAGCCAGCAGCGGCTTTAAGCCCAAAGACCCCTGCCCTCGGTGTTGGATATCCTGGTTTGAGTCCAGCCCTGTTGCCAGACTGCTGGGTGTCCTTGCAGGGCCATCCTCCCCTCTCTGGGCCTTAGGTGCCTTAGAGGACTGTAGAAACCCCTGGCTGCTGGGAAACCCTGTTTCCTGGCCCCGCCATGGACCCACACACAGCTCTCCCCCCCCACCAGCCCCCCAACAATTGCCTGGCCTGTGTGGAAAGGCCAGGGCAGGAGAGAAGGTGGGGGAAGGCCTTTCTTCTTGCTAACACCACCTCCACAAAGGTCAGGCTGTGCTCCTGCCCCGCCCGGCAGCCAGCCTGGTGCCTAGCGTCTGCCCAGTGGCAGAGGACCGCGCCGGGGCTCTTAGCAACCATGGACAAAAGGTTACTCCTGACGTGCCAGGCTGCCAGCCCCCTCGCCCTCCCTTCGGAGAGGAAAACAAAGTTGTGGCCTTGACTAGCACGTGTGCCTGTGTGCACGCGTGCGGGCGTGTTTGTGTCTGCACACGCGGGCCACCTCCGCCCCGCCGACAAACGTGAACTCCGCGTGTCGTGCCGTAACTCTCGCTGATGAAATGGAAAGTTGGACATAAATCAGTGTCTGCCGCCCTGTTAGCTACGCACCAGCAGCCAGTGCCTGGGAGGTTTGCTCGGTAACAAAGCACCGGGCCTCTCCGCGGGCCTCGGCTGCCCCCTAACGCGGAGCCGGCCCCGCACCGGGGAGCCCAGCCACTGGTCGCCTCCGCCTCCCTGCTGAGGCCCTCCCTGGCCACAGGTCTCTGCTCCCTTTGCGGGGAAAGGAAAGGGAGCGCTTTCCAGAAGGACTCTGGGACCTGGGAGGCTCGCACGGGTTCTGATTGCTGCTCCTAAAACCCCTGGAGACCCCTGGGTGTCCCCTCTCTCCTCCTGAGCTGTGAGCTGACTTGGGTCTGACTTTCAGGGATCCCATCCTCAAAGATTGGTGTCAGCAGCTCCTTCACCCCTCGGATTTTAAAAGCTTGGGCCGATTTATTCTTTTCCCCTTTAGTCCTGGTTTTTTTACTTTGGATTTGTCTTAGATTAGATCCCCCCGCCCTGCGTCTGGGAGCTGCTCTGCCTTGTTGTCCTGTCCTCTGTCCCAGCGCCATGACTGGGTCCGTCCCCGCCCTCGCCCTCGCCCTGCCACCCCCGCCATGATCCTCCTGCCTTTCCAGAGGGTGGAGGAGCCCCCTGTGTTTTTGTTTTGTTTCTTCATAGTTGGCGGAGGGGGGTAGAACCTTCTGTGTTCCTGCTTCCACCTTCTGTGCAGATCATGCTGAGGGTTTTTTTTCCCCCTTAAAAAAAAAGGTCACATTCCTCAGCCCTTGTAGCAGAAGAGGTTGGAGGAAGAGAATTCCAGTGGAATCCTATAATAACATGCCTTGGCATTATGTGGCTCAGGCTAGACCCCCCTGAATAAGATCACACCACGCTGAAGGAAACTGCCCTTTGGGGAGTCTGGGCTGGACCAGGGGGCCGGGCCGGGGTCAGAGGGCTTTCTCACATCTTGCCGAGTGCTAATTGTGAGGTGCTGTTCTAAGAGCTGGGATGGAGCAGCCCATCCACAGGGCGGGTTTTGGGCTCATGTCCTGCTTCTGCCTAAATGAACTCCTCAGCCCGCTCAGCCTGTCTTTCCCCGGAACCTCTCCCTCCCCCAGATGAAGGTCTTGGGATAAATGAAGGTCCTGGGGCAGACCCACTGGTCGCCCAGGAAGCCCCTGTCTCTTGCTAATACCCAAATGGGGGTGGTTACACTTGGTAAGAGTATGGCCGGGGGACCACAGCTTTTATGCAGTGTTCTCTCCAGGCTGGGTGCTGGGCTCCCCCGGGAGCTCCCTGACTGGGGGCCACCACATCAGCTCTGCACGCAGTGCAGGGATGGGGCATCGGAGGGCAGGAGCCCTGGGAGAGGCCTCCTATGGACACCTTGGAAAAGGGCAGCGCGAGGTGTGGTGGCTGTGACCGGGAGCTTAGGAGGAGGACCCCTGACCTCCCCCCTCTCCCCAGTGCCACTTCCTGACCATGTGTTCTGGGGAGGTTATCCAACCTCACTGGGCACTGGTGTCCTCAGCTGTGCTGAGAGCTCTCGTTCATCAAATCACAGCGCCTCCTTGGCAGGGCTCTGGTAGGGACGGACTCTGCATAGAAACATGGAGCCGTGCTCAGTGCTGGTTTAGTACTGCCGTGGAAACACGACCCGAGGGCTTTAGGATCCACATGGATGAGCACCTGGGCCCCTGGGAGCTCATCCGCCATATTCCTCTCCCTCCCCCCTCCCCCCAAGGCCTTCCATCCTTCCTGGAGGCCCTGAAGTCACACAGCCTGGGCTGGCATGTGGGTTGCCTTGAGAAGGTCTGCTAACCGATCTGGACGCCATTGCTTCACCAGACAGCTGGGGTGAAGATAGCCCCAGACTCCCGGGCGCCTGTGAGGATGCCAGGAAATGAGGCCCATGAAGCCCTGCCTGGTGCCCGGCATGGCTAAACACTCAGGTGTCTGTCTTGGGGACGCATATATAGGTATGTCCCGGGGCTGTTCTTGTCTCAGAGCTAGGGGTCACGGCGGAGCTAGGTCCCGCAGCTCATCCAAGGGCATGGGCCACTGTGGGTGTTATTCATCCAAGAAGGGACTACTCCTAGAGGCTCAGCACAGCTTTGGTGGCAGTGGCGCGTGGGAGAGGTTCTGGGTGTTTTTGAGGGGTATTAGCCTTTCAGTTAGACCTACATGTTTGGGACCTAGCAAGCACAGGCCCCTTTAATGTGTTACCTCACTTAATCCTGCCCTACGTGGCTTAACTCCTTGCTCCCTGGTCCACCCAGGGGGAGTTTACAGGGGAGGTAGAGGCAGGGAAAGCAGGTTGTAGGGCCGGGAGCTTCTTGATTCTCTTCCCGCCAGGCTCATTAATATGAACTCTTTATTGCAAGTTCATGTCGACTCTCCCGCCCAGGCATTTGGGTCTTTGCCGGGCATCCTGAGTTCTGTTACCAGCGGGCCTCACCTGGGTGTCGTTTGAGTGTCTGCGCCCACCTGTGAAGCAGGAACAGCTGCTACCTGCTTCACCAGCTAGGACTTTGGAAATGCAGTCTGAACGAAAGGCAGATCAGAAATCCGCACCAGCCTTCCTTCCCAGGGACTTGCGTTCAGCCATCTGTTCCTTCAGTACACATTCGAGTGACAGCTCTCTGCCCAGCCCTGCGGGCCTCCCAGGGTCGGAGGCCAGACGGAACCTGTCTACGGGGGTTCACGGTCCATGGGGCTGTCCCCAGCTCTTCCTATCGATGATGTCCTTGCGTTAAAGACATAGAGTCTGGGCTCTTGCTAAGATACTCGCAGGTCTTTGTGATCTAAGCCTTACTACCCTCACGCCATTACTGGACCAGCTGTTGATCCCCACGATGGGCCAGGGCCGGTGCTCTTAGACCCAGCCTCTGCACCTCAGCATGGCTGCGTGGCCTCTTCTATAGACAGCGGCATTCTCCCCTGCCCTTCTGGAAGGCTCTTCAGTCTCAGGTCAGTGTTATTCAAGGAGACTTGGGCAAAGTCTTGCCCTGGCCTTGTCCCAAGAAACACATGCCCCAACAGTGAGTCTGATGAAGAGCCTCGTCCTCAGAGTAATCGCAGCATCAGTCCCAAGAAACTTACTCAAGAGCGTGGAGAAGTGCAGTCAATTCTGGGGCTGCGGCTCTACCATTCTGGGCCTTACCCTGCCTGTCTGTGACATGAAACCCCATTAGGGGGCAGGCACGGGAGGGGCAGTGGCAAGCAGGGGAGACCCGGCTCCTGTCCCCTAGGGCATCAGAGGCTTTGGGGGCAGAAAAAATAAGTGTCCACTTCAGGGGCCAGACGACTCCCGAATGGCTGAGGTGCGCTCAGCATCAGGCAGGCTGCTGGAGGGCCATGCCTCCAGCCGGAGGTGTGGCAGGCCAGGAGGCGGCACCCTGGGATTAGGGTCCTGAGAGCGCTTAGTCAAAGAAAGGGGGCTCCCCAAGGATTCCTCGAGGTGGGGGAGATCTGAGCCACCTCCTCTGCTGAGGGTCAGTTCCCAGCACTGGACTGAGTACTTACTCTCAGTATCTCAGTCCTCCAGCTCTCTGGGAGGAGGTGAGTAAGAATGGCAGGGGTGGCAGACGGTGCTCTTGGCTATGAATCTGGGGCACTTCCAACAGCCCCCCCCCCTCCTCCCCACACACACTCACTTAGCTGTCCCTTGAGCTTCTGTTGAGGTTTGCCTAGTTGCATAACCCACTGCCCGGTGACTCTGGGCAGGCTTCCTAAACCCATTTCTTCTCAGAGTCCTGGTTCTTTCCCTTGCCCCATCCTGTTTCTTCTGCTTAGCTGAGGAAGGAAGATGAGCTATTGGGCCATTCCCCAAGCTGTTCTGTCTTTGGGGAAGAGGAGGCATGAGACCATCCAGTCATCCAGGGAGCTACAAAGCACAGGGAGAACCATGGCTGACTTTCCTGTTGCCAGCTCCGCCGTCTTCCGCTCAGTGGACAATAGGGGATGAATTCTGGCATTCTGGGCGTGGGGCTTCCAAAGCCCTGTGCCTTCCCTTCTGAGTTGGATATGATGAGATACTTACTTTGTGGATCGTCTTTTGGGGTGCGAAGGGGTAGCAGGGTGAAGGCTGTATGCATGCATGTGCTGGAGAGCTTAAAGTAGAGCAGGAATTCTCTGGGTGGATGAGGCAGTGCTTTTTAATATGCACCTCGCCTTCCCTGTGCCGCTGTGATTAACAGCAGAGCTTGAGCGCTGGTGAGAGTGGATTCGAAGCTGGCGGGCAGGAGCAAGACGCATCTTTGCAGCTCTATCCATTTTCAGAGCAAAAGGCAATCTTTTGATTTGGAGTGGGGAGTGGAGATTTGGTTCTCTTGGCAAGGTTAGGTGTTCCTAGGGATCGGCGTGCTTCTGGATCCTGGGTCCGTCTCTACCCCTCTGGCTTACCCAGAATTGGTCTCTACTGCAGTGAGTCTATGTCAGGGAGAGAGAGGTTTGCTCTCTGGATCCTGGCCAGAAACCCACATGGCTAGGACTGGGTATTGGAGACCTTCCCCAGCATGAAAGAAGGCTAGCTATTCGGGACCAGAGTGTGGCTTAGTGGGAGAGCGGGTCTATACCCCACGTATAATTAGCTCCCGAGACAGCCATGAACTCCGTTTTCCTGTGGCTACAAGTCTTGATTTCTAACTTGAGAGGCGCTATTAGAAACATCTTTGGAAAGGAAAGGAACGGATGTGTAATTCCCAAAACCTAGATCTGATTGGCACGCTCATGCAGGAGCTCCTAAGGGTTAATGACCCTGCTTCTCAGCCTGGAGGGCCAAGCTCCAGGGTCTCCATCTTGTGTCCACAGCCCTCCAGCACCGTGGCCACACTGCCCCTACAGCATAGGGGCCAGTCTCTCAGCCCAGAAGCCCCTTCTCTTTCTTCTCTGCCAGAGGACACCTGTTCCTCCTTCCAGGTCCTGCCTCAGTGTGCTGATTCTCTCATTGCTGCCCTCCTGCTCCCTAGGGCACCTGGTTCCATGCCTTTTGGGGTGCTGCCGTGGTAATAGTTAGACCTGGGTCTCTCCCACCAGCCTGGGACTCTGGTCCGCAGTACTGCTTGTTCATATGTGTCTGGCGTTTAGTGCTCCTTGGCCCAGGGTGCAGGGACCCAGTGGCTGGATACACTCCCAGATGGACTGGGTCCCGCACGTGCTTTTTTCCCGTGTCCCCAAAAAGGATGCCTGTTTATATAGACACAGGCACATACAAAGAATCTCCAGCGGGGGAGCCCCAGAAGTTTAGTAGCTGGAGGCATGGTCATCTCTCTTCTGCCCACACCCCCCTTTCCCAACCATGGCCCTTCCTGAGATGACCCCAGAGACATTCACCGCAAAGGAGAGGGTCATACAGTGTGAAACTGCTGAAAAAACTAAGGGCTGGAATCGAGTCCCCAGAATGTTCTGTGCTGGCATTCAAGGGATGAGCTCGTTCCCCAGCACTGTGGTGAGAAGGAGACTGGGAAGGTACTCTGGGGCCAGCCAGCTGGATGTGAATGCTGGCTGTCATGTTATAAGGATGAAAGGTCATTTTGTGCAAGACCAGTGGTCAAGAAAACTGGGGCTCCGTGACTGGCTGCATGGCATCATGGCAGGAGAACCACAGCTCGGGTTTGCTGACCCCTGGTCCAACTCTCATTCTGTTCATCCGCAGTGGGAAAAACAGTGGCTCTGATAAATAATACTGAAATGTCATTGGACTTCAGTTTCCTTATTCTCCGCGAGGTTAATTTTTGCTTCATTTGTCTTATTATAGGGGAGATCTGAGGCTAATAGTCAGAAAGTAGATATGGTACTGTTTTATTTTACCTTGAGGATTTTTTTTTTTTTAAGATTTTATTTATTTAACAGAGAGAGATCACAAGTAGGCAGAGGCAGGCAGAGAGAGAGAGGGAAGCAGGCTCCCTGCCGAACCGAGAGCCCGATGCGGGGCTCGATCCCAGGACCCTGAGATCATGACCCGAGCCGAAAGCAGAGGCCTAACCCACTGAGCCACCCAGGCGCCCTACCTTGAGGATTTTAAAAGACCCCAGTTTTTTCCCTTTTTCCACCTTGAAAATCCATTCCCTATCCCAAGGGTCAGCACATACTTTCTTGTGAAGGACCAGATAGTAGATCTCTGAGGCTCTGTGGGCCATCTGGTCTCTGTCACAGCACTGACGTTGACAGACCGCTGTTGTGTGGCAGCAGCTGTGGACCTGGCACAGATGCGTGTGGCTGTGTTCCGATAAAACTTTATTTGCAAAAACAGGCAGCAGGCTGTATTTGGCTGTGAGCCAGTTTGCCAGCTTCTCCTCTAGCTCAGCGTGGTGGCCGTGTTCTTGGGGTCCTTGCCCTGCAGCTGATCCCAGCCTCCGTTCTGGGTCTGCAGCATGGTGCAGGCCACCAAGCCTGGCCCTGGGACCGGTGAGATGGGGCTCAGTCTTCCTGTCTGTGTGGGGGCTGGGGGAAGAGGCGGGGGCGGGGGGGCAGTACGTGCCGGAACTCTGCATTAGGTCTTGGACGCTGCCACTACTTTCATTTGCCACGCTTCCTCTCTTTGTTTTGAAAACCATCGCCTGCTGATTCTGCGTCTCTGTGGGGCAAGTGGGCCTCATGTCTGTTGAGAACGTTCGCTGAGCACCTCCTGTGAGTGTCTTGGCACCAGATTCACAAGTAGGCAGACCTCTCACCCTTGCCGTCCGCCCAGCCCCATCCCGGCTCCTTGGAGAGGTGCAGTGAGAAGCGGAGGTCAGCTGGGGCCTTTGCTCAGACAGAAATCAGAGTCTTCTGCTGCTCTTTGCTCAGAGGGGACCTTGTGACCCAGCTCAGCCCCCTGAGGACCTGCTGGGTGTGTCCTGGACACATGCTAGGTGGACACACAGATGGCTCAGGCTCCCTCTGCCCTCGAGTTGGTCATCTCAGCTCCAGTTCTGGCCTGTACCTCCCATGTACACATGCACGCAGAAGCTTCTATGGGGAGGGGACAGACAGAAGCAGGAGAGGAAAGCAACTGTGTGAGCCACTGCCAGCTTGGTTCCCGTGGGTCAAACTAACGAAAGAACTTTTTCTCTGCTGAGGTGCGTGTTAAAGGGGAGGGGCGGCTAAAGCTCTCCCTCCCTCACCTAGCCAGGTGGTCAAGTTCACGCTCCAGGGACGAGGTGGACTGCACCAACAGACATGGTGGCAGGGAATCAGTGGCACTCGGGGACTCCTTGGCCCCCTCTCCCTAGAATGGGCTTATGCCATTTTCTGTCAGCATTTGTGTCCAAGGAGCAAATTGGATTGTCTGCCACATGCCTTTTACCATGTGTATAATTAATGTAATTTTATATCCTCTCAATTAAAGTGACACGCCCAACGGGCAGATGACACAGACCCCTAGTAATACAAGTCGTCTGTCTCCGCGGCCTGTCGATAAAACACGCCCCCAGCCTTGCCAGGCCGGGGGCCACTGGCCCCGTGAGTGAGGAGGGATGAAGATGTGTAGAGTGTTGGGTCTCTGAGACACCTGAAACTTCCAAGTGCCATCCCCAAAGGCCTTCTGTGAAGACAGAAGGCAAATTTTGGCCAGTGGTAAGCATGTAGCATTCTGCGGCTTATAGAGCATTCTCCTGGCTTTCCTGTGAGGAACCCGAACTCCATGTCACCTGAACTCCTCCCCTTTGAAAATGAGCAGCTCACACCCCACGGAGACAAGGCAGGACGCCAGCCCGAGTGCCCTGGGCTCTGGAGCCCAACATTTGCCCCTGGCCACAGCTCCTTCTCATGTGTGCTCTCTTCTGGGCTCGCCTCTGCACCCAGAAAGCCTGGAGTTAAGCCTCAGCTCTGTTTCCCTGACAGTCCATGATTTCCAGTCAGGGAAAGGCAGCCTTGGAGAGCGTGAGGTGGCACCAGGTGAAGGAGCAGTGAGTTTTAGAAATATTGAACTTAGCACTTAGCTTTTATTATTTTGTCCTTAAAAAAAAAATGCAGTTTTTTTGTTTTCTTGTTTTAATTTGACTTTTAATTTTAAAGTGCTATCCTCTTTTTTCCGTGAGAATCTTTAGTTCATAGGACCAGCTCGGTCACCCCATTGGTACTATTCTTCTGGGTCCCTTAAAGGGGTTAGATGTGTCCACCCAGGGGCTGGCTGACTGTGGCTTTGGGGTCCGCGTGTTGGCCAAGCCTTGCTGCCCTGTCTGGCCCCTGCCCAAGATGTGCACACGGCGGGGAAGGCCATGCTCATGCCCTCGAGCAGCCTGCGTGGAGTCTACGGATTAGACACAGTGTCTGAAGAGGAGTGCCCTGTGGCCGGGCAGAGCGGACTGCACAAAGGAGGGTGTGTGGGCTTTCAACAGGCTGAGGGGGGCGCTCCCAGCAGAGCGGGCCTCACTGCTGCTTTCCCCATAAATGGGCAGTGAGGGGCCACCGGAGCATGAGGCGTGAATGCGTGGCCACGGAAGCCTAGGGACCTCCCACACGCCTAACGCTGTCACCTGCACCACCCCACTGCAATGTCCCTTTTTCCTCCTGAGGGAACTGGACTCACCGTGTGCCCCGGAGGAGCTGGGAACGGCTGCCAGCCAGGGCCCTGGAACCTGAAGCGTTTGCCATAGTGCCATAAGCCCATCTACCTCCCGAGGATGGCTTCGGGGGAAGTGCAGGGACTCAATCAAGCCAGCTGCGACCCAGAGGCATGGGTGGCTCATGCTGACAACTCCAAAATGCCTTTCTGCTGAGACCATGGCTCTCTTGTGCCGTGGGGCTGTTCTGCTCCCCTCCACGTCCGTGATAAGAAAGCCTCTCTCACTGAACTCTCAGTGTCACACCGTTGCAGAACCTTCCAGGCCCCCAGGCCCTGCTTACAGGGCCCTCAGAGGCTGTGAGATGGGACACTCCCCAGCGCTGGAACTGCAGGGAACAAAAGGAGAAGTGCAGGAGTTCTGGATCTCTGGTCAGAGATGTTGGGACCCTGGAGACAGAGTGGCAAGTCCATTAAAAGGGTCTGGGGCAGAACAAAAGCCCAGGCAGTAAATGGGCACGTTTGCTGCTCCCTTCTCCCAGATTTGGTTGTGGGGTTTCCCACTTGGGGTCTCTCCCTGGTGCAGGCCTCCCTGGCATCACCCCCTGCCCCGCCAAGGGGGGCAGTGCCCTGCCGTGGGAAGATTTCTGACCAGTCAGGGGGCCTTAGTTCTCAGCCCAGCTCCCCATTGGCCTACATTCTACAGTCACGCTGGGCCTCAGTTTACCTGACACCTTCTCTTGGACCCCATGGCACTTTAAACCGACACAAGCTCATTTGTCACCGTGTCCTCATCCTTCTCCCCAGCTAGCCTGACCAGTCTGATGCGCCTCCATCAACAACCCCCAGAATATGGGGCTGGCTGGACCCCCGAGGTCAGCCTCCAGAATATGTATGTGGATGAGTGACTGGCCGCACCCCCCCATCCTTGAGCCTCTAGGATTTGTTCCTCTTCTCCTCATGCTCCATGTGTGACACGGAGGCACCCCTTGTGGGCTTGGTGGAGTAGTGGGCCAGCTCAGGCGCCCTGGAGCTCTAGAATCAGACTTGGAGCCCGGTTCCACTGCTGAATGGCTTTGCCAGTGGCTTCACCCTTTTGAGGTATGAAACGGAGCGACTGCTAGCCTTTCCAGCCATGAGTCCAGGGTCACGTGAGCTAATGCGGGTGACGCGCGGCTTTATTACTGTCTCCGTTTCTCTGACGAGGGAAGTGCAGGCAGTGGCTGGGTCCACTTTACCTACAGTGGACAGGAGTATGACTGTCATGAAGAGATCCCCCGGCTGGGATTAGGCGATGCGGCTCTGCCACCAGAGCATTCTCTGTGGTCTTGGACAGGTCACACCTCTGTCCTAGGCATCACTTTCTCCCCTGTAAATTCAGGGCACTGGGAGAAGCGACGATCTGTCAGGGCCACCCACTGCAGGCAGGTGTAGCTCTCCCCAGGCTGCTAGTGGGAGCCCCAACTTGGTCTGATCCAGTACTCTGTGCACCTCAGATGTCTGCCGATAACCATGTGCTCTGTGGCGTCTTGGGAGGGTGGATACGCTGTTCGTGAGACGGAAATCCTTCGACGTCTAAGCAGAGCTCGACTTAGAGGCTCTTTTTGGCCAAATAGGCTTCCAGATGCACCTAATGTTGGTTCTTCTGAAGCTTTCAGCGAGTGCAAGCCAGGAGGCCCCATGGGGCAGCCATCCTGTGTGGGAAAGTTCATCAGTACCATCAGCGTTAGGACTCCCTCCTTCTCCCACCTTCTACCTGCACCCGCTCCCCCCCGCCTGCCAGATCCTTTCGGAGTTTGGGGAAGAAAAAAGCCCAACAACCCGAAGAAGGTCAGAACCCTCCAGCAAGGTCATTTGTGGTCTGTCTCCTTGTGACCTTCTGACCAAGTGGGTAAGGAGTTGAAAAGACCATAAAGTCTGTTTTCTCAACACCTACCTGTTGGTCTCTTGTGGAGAAGGCAGGGGAGGAGAGAAACTCCTCTTACCGGCGCACTAAACCACAGGGTAGCAAATCCCGTTCCTCGTGGAGCTGGGAACAGGTCTGTCGTCATCTTAACAGAAGCAGCCGTTTTCGGTGCGGTGCCCTGTTCTCTGTCCAAAGAACGCATCAGGCCTGCGCGGCGCCTCCCTGTGCTGTTGCACACTGTCCCAGGGCCAGAGTCTGGACGCAGATGGAGGGGCAGACAGCTCCAGGCCAAGTGGAGGTAGCAGAGACCCAGAGGATGGCGCTTTGGCTGGGTATGGGTGGCCACCAGGAATTGATAGGCTTCTGCCTTCATGGAGGAAACACTTTTTGGCTCACAGAGCTCCTAGCCATGCTGGGAAGTACATGAGCAGAGCCCGGTCACCACGTACTCTGGGGTGGGACAGGAGCCCCCTGCTCTGGGGACACGAGTGTTGAACTGCGTCTCCGCCTGTCTCAAGATCATGGTGGGGTTTTCTCTCCGGGCAACTGGCCAGCCTAGGCCAGCGTTCTCTTGTCCTCAGTGTTCCAGACCCGGGCTCCCAAGTCATGGGGGAGACTTCTGAGAAGGCCACTCCCTCCCCAGACTTCACAGCCCAGTCGCCATCTCTCCCTCCCAGCCAGAGAAGTTTCTGGACTAGCCCGGGGCCTCTCAGACCAGCCGTGCGCTCCCAGCCGTTACTACTCACCGGCCATCTGTGTTGAGGCGGCTGCTTGGAGGCGAACTTGTGCCATAGCCGCTTCTTCAGGGGCCAGTTACCAGAGCCCGGCAGGGAGCTTCTGAGGGAGGTAGAGAGGTGAGGCACGCGTACTGGCCTCTGAACGTCAGGGCGCCCAAGCAGCCATAATCTAGGGGCAGGTGACAGCTTGGAATGGCCCTCCAGACCCAGTTTCGAGCATTGGCCCTAAGTAGGGGCCGCCGCTGGTTGAGGTCCCCTGTGGGTGGCAGACACTCTGGGGCGCTTTCCATACCTTTTCTATAGTCAGCCGTTCAGGTCAGCCGCTGCTTGCCTCCCCTGGCTCACAGGGCCACAGGTGTGGGGGACCTGCCCGGAGACATGCTGCTCTCCCCGAAGGAACTCCAGATCCTACCAGGGAAGGGCCACGAGAGTTGGAGGGAGGAGGCACTCCCTTCTTGCCAAGAGCTGGGAACCAACAGAAGGCCTTTTGCCCCCTCTTGGCAACTGGACCTCACCCTCGAACCCTCTTCTTCTGTTCTTTTTATTTTTCCTTTTTTGGGGGGTTGGCTTTGAATTATCTTATTTTGTTTACATTGCACCCAAGTTTCATGGTACAAAAGACTTGCAGGTGCAAATATGTCCCGCCTTCATTAGCTTCCCCTCCCTTTTTAATTTATGTGATTTCAATTTTCCTTCCCTGTACTGTTAATTAGGGGACCCTCTAATCAGCGCCATTATCACAGTGGTATTCATGTTTAGGAAAGCCGCTAAACAAATGCTTGCAAAATTGCTAAATGGCTAATTAATGTCTGTTAATTAAGAAAATTGCTCATGGTAACAAACCATGCCGTTGCTGGCAGCCGCTAGAAAGACACACACTTGTTGAAATTAGTAGCGTGGCAGGTAGGGGAACATCTGCTCCACAGAGCTCTCCGGAAGTGAGCAGCCCCTCACTTGGCCAAGAAACTCCAGGCCTGTCCTCAGCGGCGCCCCCACCTTCCCGGACAGCCCCCTGCCGTCTTTGCCTGCACACCTCTTCTCCGTGTCTCTGGACCCACCGCCCAGTACCAGCCCCTCCACCCCGCCCTGGCTCCGGACTGTGTTTTCTGAGCAGGTGGGAGGCTGGGCAGCGTGGCTTTGAGGGAGAAGGCTGATGAAGATAATCCTACCTGCATCTCAAAGATTCTCTCTCCCTTTCCTCTTTAATGTAACCTCCCCCATCCCCCGTGCAGGTTTTAGACTTTTCTCAAAAGCGACTTGCGAGAGTATTGATGGCATGATCTAGGGTAGAGAAGAGTGAATTAGGGTGAGCTCCTCGTCACTAGCCCCCGTGTCCAGCTCTGAACATCCTGAAGGCAGGAAGGAGCTTCCAAGATGGGCCTTTTGTGCTTTTTGATTGACCTGCAGTAGGAAATACGTTTGACGTTGTGAACCAGTATACACACACACATATGTATGAATGTGAAAAGAAGTGAGTGAAAAGATTTGCCTTTATACACACAGAGCTGTTAGACCATTTCTATTCTGTTTTTTTATTCCGTTCCAGGTTTTTAGGAAACAATGGTTGCAACCCACTAAATTGATTTCACCATCCACTAATGGGTTGCAACCCACAGTTTGACCCATCCTGTGGTTTGAGTGAATTCACCTGCCCATCTCTTCTGGGGGGAGTCAAGGTCAGCATAGCCCAGGGCTTCTGGGGTCAGCTCGGGACCGTGGGTGGCTCACTGCCGGCTAGAGTGGAAAGCCCAGCCCCTCCACCCACCCACCCAGCAGTCAGGGGCCTCCAGCCCCATCCTCCTGCCCCTCTGCACATGCCAGCTTGAGTTCTGGGCTACAAGAGTCCAGGCGAGCCTCGGGGCCATCAGGCATCTCATCCTGGTTTTGCCGTCCACGAGTTGTGTGGCTGTGGCCGAGTTCTCTTATCCTTTGAGATCCAGTTTCCTCATGGGTAAAAAGAATGAGAAACCCCACTTGATGGGGCCCTTTAAAAGTGAAGGTGGATTAATAAAGTTCACGGCATGGGTTCTCTGTAACCATCCGTCCTTTTGTTCCCTTGTTTGTTTGATCTCTGGCCCAGCCTGACGACTGCACCCATCAGGCCCCCTCCCCTCAGCAGTGCGGCCCAGGAGCCCGCATCCTGTGTCCCCCTCCAGACCGGAAGCTCCCCAAACCAGGGCCTTGCTATGCGTCGCCGTGCTCTCTGAGCCCATCACAACCAGCGTATTTAACATGGCAAACTCCTCTCCAGCCATAGACGGTGCCCGGGCCTCCCGCTCCCGCATGCTTTGGCAAAGGAGCTGGGTTTTATTTCCCGTCCCCGTAAACCACCCCGTGAGTGTGTTCATCGGCTTCTCTCCCTTCCGCTCTCTGCGCCCACCGTTGAGCCTGCGACCCAAGCCGCCGCGCACCTCCCCGCCAGCCAGAGCCCGCACGCCCGCCCGCCGCCTGCCCTTCGTTTTGGTTTAATTTTTGTTCTTTTAAGCTTCTGCGCTTCTCCATGTGCTGTGATCTATAACCTGCCTCTACTGTCTGGCCTCACAGGGTCCTCCGGGGTCACAGCCCTCGCCGCACGCACAGCCTCCACCTCACAATCCCAGCAGCATGATGGGACCCCACAGTCAGGTAAAAAGCACTGTGGCTCGCCCGCCCGCCGGGGGGCGCGGGGCACGAGGAGGACAGAGCCAGCAGAGGAAAAACAAAAATCAAAAATGTGCTCTAGCCATTGCTTTCGAGTCTTTATGGACAAATGAAATTAAAAAGAAAAATTTTTCACTCCCCCCCCCCCCCCAAGATAGTCTTCATTCCTTGGACATCACACCCAGCTTGGATCTGAAACCAAAAGAACAGCAAATATATTTCTGTGACCTTGTCAGCGGCCTTTATGTTTTTGTTTTTTCCTCTCTCACTTTTGGTTTGGTTTTTGAGTTTGGTTAACCATTTGTTCATAACCGAAGCTTCATCCCTAGCCTTTCTCTGTGTGCGCTCTCGCTGCTCCTGCCCATCGCCCCGCACAAGTCAGGGAGCCTGCTGGCCCCTTACCGTTCTCATTGTGTCCCCCCACCCCAAATCCTTGCTCCCTTTCCCCACCCCCTGTGTCCGTGGTTTCTGTGTGTGTGTGTGTGTGTGTGCGTGCACGCGCGTGTGTCTCTAGCTCTGTCTGCACACCCGGAACATTTTGTGTGTGAGGCCCCTTCTGAGTTGTGATTTTCCCTTCCTGAGAGCAGAGGTCTCTTCCTCGGCCCCGCACCACTGTAACGGCTCCTCCCTCCACGCCCCCTGCCCAGGCCCAGCCGCGCTCTCCGGCCACCCAGAGTAGATGTCCACGGGCACACGCGGAGTCAGGAGCCGCCTGTGCCGGGCACCTCTGTTCTCTCCGCCCAGAGGAAGTTGTGCCCAGAGGGAAGAGGCCAGCGGGAGAAAGAGAGTTGGAAAGATGGCTGGTTGTAACAAAACTGGACTTGGTGGCTCGGAGAGCAGTCATGTTTGTCCCTGGGCGGGAGTGCAGGCTGTCACTGAACTACTTCCCTGTAATTGCAGCCTTTTATGTCACCGCGCTACGCAGGAGGCCCCAGGCCCCCGATCAGAATGGGAAACCAGGTACTGTACCTTTTCATGTTCTCTCTCCCCTCACCCACCCACTCTTGGCCCCCGCTGGACTGTGACGCCAGTCCAAACTTGGGGAAAGGATTCAGAGGTGGAGGGACGGGTTTGAGTGCTGGAGGTAGCTTACAGGCCGGTCCCCGAGGAGGGCCCTTTGTCCGCTCTGTGTTCACGGTACAGCCCCTCTCCTAGCATTGCCTCTACCTCTCCTGGTGGGCTCTGGGCAGCAGAGCAGACCCTGGTGGGTCCTGGAGCCCAGAGGGCAGCAGCAGAAGCAGCCCCAGTGGGAATGCAGGGTTTCAGCTATTCTAGGGAAGGTGGTAATGCCCCTGCCCCCTCCCTTCCAGGCCCTTCTTGGAAAAGGGTCTTCCTCCTTAATGAAGTTAATTGACAACGTGCATTTTTTTCCTGGAAGCTTTTGAGAATTGCCAAGGCTGGTAAATATAATCCTGCTATTAAGGGAAGAAATGGCCCGTAGGAATGCTTAGATCAGGAGCCTGGATGCAGCGGAGCAGGACGCTTGTGAGTTTCTAAGCAATGTCTGCCTGTTTCCCAGACCCAACTCAAAACAAGAAAGGATTTGTTCGTGTAATTAGAAAAATGGTCCGCTTATGGGGAGGGCTTCTCAGCCTGGGGTTGTGTGCCTCATGCTGCCCCATTAGGGTTGGCAGTTCTTAGGTGGTCTGGAGAAAACGGCCCCTGTGCCGCCCTCCCTAGTTCACCCCATCTGGGGGCGGGAAGGGAGCTGGAGAGGTAAAGATAAAATATCTTTTGAGGATCAACAAATTTAAAAGAAACTTAAAAAGAAATGTAAGGGAGGTTTCTTTTCATGCTGAAGTATTTTTTTACATAAAATTCTTCGAGTGACCTTGCAGAAACCCTTCAAAAGATGTGACCGTATCACCAGCGCCTCTAGCCCCTGCTGCCTCTGGAGCTTGGGAGTTCTCTTAGCAGCTAGAGCGGCCTTGTTGTTTCTGTTCCCGGGGCACTGCAAGGAAGGCCTCCCTCCAGGTGCTGAGCTTCAGGGCCCAAGGCGAAACCCTCATAGTCCGGAGCCACCAGATTGTACTGTTAAATTGCCTGTCAGGTTTCCATTTATTTTTTTTTTCCACCTCCAAAAGTCTTTTGTTTCCTCTTTCTCTGACATGAGGGAGAGAGGTAGATAAGAATCAGACACCCAACTTTTTGAACAAGGAGGGACCCTTGGGTATGTCCCAGAGGGGGAAACAGGTCAGAGTGGAGGAGTGGCTTTCGCGGAGTCCTGCAGTAAGCCGGGTCAAGTGCATGTGCAGCTCCCAGCCCAGCTCCGCTTCCTCGGCCCCTCACCCGGTTCAGTTAGCGTTCAGAGTTGTGAACGTGCTGGCCCAGCCACCACGAGGGTGGCCTCTGCCTTCGCGGGGGTGGGCCCCCACAGCACCTTCTCCCCGCGCCCGGTGCATCCAGCCAGGGGCTATCCTTGGCCGGAACTGGACTCCTCCCCACGGAGGGAACAGATGCTTCCTTGTCATCACTGTGGCCTTTTCTCCAGCAATTAGGGGACACGAGAGGAAACATGTATGTTCCTACTTATCATTTAAGCATGAGCCAGCACCCAGGAGAGCAAACGGAGAATAAATGTGTCCTGCACCTCACATTACAAAGCAGTCAGAACCTTCCTGCCAACCACCCCGCGCCCCCCCCCCCCCCAATTTGGAAATCTATACTGATTTCCAATTTGCTGTGGACTCAAGAAGTCTTTGCCCTCCAGGGAGGGATGTGCCCCTCTCAGGGGTGTTGCACCTGGCTGGGGGCGGGGGGAGCAGACGGAGAGTGCCTCAGTTGGCAGTGGAACAGAACCCTTGGCCCCCCCAGTGCACTCAGGCCTAGCCGAGGCTCAGGGGACCGCCTGTGGGGGCAGTGGGAAGGGCACTGGGTGGGGGCCAAGAAGCTAAGGACTGTTGACCTGTCCCCTGAGCTTTACAAGGCTATCCTCCCACCTGCCTCCCTGGCGACAGGTTTGGGGCCATATATAGAGGTGAGAGCATTGCTGTTTTTCCAGTGAGAGTAGGCGGGTGGGTGGGGAGCAGTGGGGCTGAGGAGAGGAGGATCGGAACCCGGGTCTCTCAGGCAGCCCTCCCGTGCCCGTCCCAGAGGAGCCCCCGCTGACCCGCGGCTGATGGGGGCAGGCAGCCGGGTGACCGTGCGGACGCTGCTGGGATTTGGCCACTCCCTGGGCAGACGCTTCCTGCACCGGCCCCACAGTGCTGCAGGAGAGCTGCTGGCCTACTTCCCGGAGCCCGCGGGACGGCCCCAGAGCATCGCTTCCCTCGCAGGCTCCGGGAACAACACAGTGAGCACTTTTAGCCCCATGTACGAGCCGTGCTTTTGCTTCTTCCTTACGTTGGAAGGCCTTGGCCTCCTGTGTGAGACCCGTTACCGTGGTCATAGCACATCTGCCTACGCTCGTAGAGGAGGCCAAGGTGGTCCTGTTCCCAGCGCCGGGTCACCCCAGTGAGGGCTGGAGGGAAGTGATTCCCAGACTCTCCCTGAGCCTCCAGGCAGCCCTGCTCTGCTCCCGGGTCCTGACACAGCAGGGTGCGGGGACCCCAAGGAGGAGCTCCCCTCGAGGTCTTCCCATGTCCAGGCTGGGTTACCTGGAGGGGGAGTGATTGCCCGGCTGCCACGGCTACTCTGTCAGGGTCAGAGGTGGGGACAGTCTATGACCTGGATGGTCCCCTGTCCACCTTGACATCCTGGGGTCCCCCAAACCAGACAGCCTCAGAAACAGGCCTGCCTTGGTCCTCTCAGGCCCCTATAACCAGGGTCTAGAAATATCCCAAACCCACAAGAGGGCAGACCCAAACCGGTCAAGTGATTCAGAGCTGGGGACCTCAGGGAGAGGAAGCAAGGCTGGGAGAAAGCGAGAGGTCGGAAGAGCTAAGACGGGGGGCTAGAGAGACAGACTGTGAGCACCCCCAGGCACTAGAAACAGCAGGTCCTTCCAGGTTTGCGTGGCCTCCCACGAGCATCCCCACGCACTGGACACACACAGACACACACACAGACACACAGCCCATTCTGGAGCTCGGAACAGCACTGAGAACTAGTCTCTTTGCTTACCACCACCCTGTTCCACAGCTGGTTTGGAGGTCCCCGCTGGGCCATCCCCCCCGGCCGCGCTCAGGATGGCGGGGGTGGGGGGTGGTGAGGGGGGGAGGCGGCTGTCCCTGTCCCAGGGGCCCAGCCTCTGAGAAGCGCTGGCATTTGCAGAGGGAACAGGTGGTCCGCTTTCCCTCTCAAAGGCAAGGGCCTGTGTTTAAGTCCTGAGGCACGGGGTTCCAGAAACACACACTTCCCCTCTAGCTATGCTGCTTGTTTTTTCCTTTTCTTCCCGATTGCTACTGAAATCACTTCAGTCCCAAGTCAGTCAGTTTTAGCAGGTCCCCACCGTGAGGGTGCCAGGCGTCCACTCGGGAAGCCCGTGGCACCCTGTCCTCCCCTTCTTCGCAGCAGCCACACCAGCACCCGCCACTTGGAACAGGCTCTCGGGGGGCAGCTTCTCCTTCAGTCTCCTGTTCGCCCCTCTCTGGGAGGCCTCTTCTTCACCCCTGGGGCCGGAAGGAGGCATTTCATGTGGAGGACGAAGACGGAGTTGGGGGCCCTGAGCGCTCATCCTGGCTCCGTCAGTAGGTGACTAGGGGCCTTTGAGCCTCTGGACCTCAGTTTCCCCATCCAGACCTCAAAGGCCACCTGCTCCCCTGTACAAAGACCCCTGTGTAGTGATAGGATTTTTAGCTGGGGGGTCTCCTGGTTCCCACACTTTAGGGGAGGGGATAAGGTGAGTTACATCTCCATAGGTGAAGGAAAGACAAGGTATGGCTTAAACCGCTGGGGCCAGGTTTCGGGAGGTGAGTGCGGGGGGCGTGCTGCCGCTGAGGGGCGTGTGGCTGGGGCGAGGCCAGGATGAGCCCAGGCTCTGGATCACAGACCCGTGGAGAGAGTGGGGTATGTGATGCTTTCTGTCCCGCTGCCTGCCGCTCCTGGGTCCCTTACCTCCAGCCCCAGCCGGCAGGCAGGTAGGGGGGCCATGTGAGGCCCCAGGAGGGTGGTGGTGGGCTGGGCCAGGCAAGCGCATCTCTCTCCAACCCCCAGCCACTCAGCGTGGCTCTCACGTCTCTTTCAGCCTCCAGGAGGAGTTCCTGGGACCCAGCCGCTGCTGCCCAATTCCATGGATCCCACCCGACAACAAGGTAGAGGGCAGGGCAGGGTCACCCGCTGCATGGGGAGTCTGTGCTGTCTGCCCCCCTTCCCCGCCTCACAGCTCCCCTCCTCTCTTATGCAGGGCATCCCAACATGGGAGGATCAATGCAGAGAATGAACCCTCCCCGAGGCATGGGGCCCATGGGGCCCGGCCCACAGGTAACCCCCTGTCTGTCTGTCCATCTCCTTGGCCATCTATGTGCACCCGCCTACTCTCCTCCTTCCACAGTCTGCCAGTCATTCACGTCACTCAGCTCGCAGGGGTGAGGGGAGAGAACACGGCCCAGTCCCCAGCTGGCTGGGCTGGCCCCCCACACAGCCAGGAGCAGCCCCCTCGGTAGGCAGCAGGCCAGATTAAGGGGCCTTCTGGGAAGCTGGGGGAGCGGGGCAGCCAGGTGTTGCCAGATCCTACCGTGGGAGGGTTTTGAAGACTTTGGGAGGTGGAGGGTCTGGTGCCCGAGCAGTGGTGTGGGTTCTCTGGGAATCCCAAAGCCTCCTGGGTAGTGGACTTGAACTGGCTTGGGGTCCCGATTTGTTGTGACCCAAAGGCGGGATGAACAAGGGGCAGTCCTAGCTCTGCCTGCGACTCACCATTTGTCTGTCCTTGGGTGAACCTTTGGACCTCGGTGGGCCCTAATAGGCCTTGGTTTCCCTATTTGACATGAGGGGAGGAGGAGTGTATCTACACCTGTGGTTCTCAGTGATGCCACCCCAGGGAGAGGAAGCCAGGCTGGCCAGGACCCCTAAAACCATTCAACCCAAAGCTTCAGCCGGTTTCTTGGCCCTGGCTCCAAGCTAAGATTTCTTCTGACCAGAGAGGTTCCATTGTCAAAAAGGATCCCTCGGAAATCTCTGGGAGACATGCTGTCAAGTGCCCTGCCCACCTCTTCGCAGTTATGGCGCAGCGGTCAGTCCTTATGGCCCGGCTCCAGGCACCACAGGTACAGCGTGGCTCCCACAGGACCACCTGGCAGGGGTCTGACAGGCCATTCCTGTTCTCGAGCTTTCTCACAGTTGCTTCCCACCCTCCAGAGTATTTGAATGTGCCCTTGTTTTCCTCTAGTAGCTGTGGCAGAGGGTTTGCTGATCTGACTAGCTAAAAGAAGCTGCAAGTCTAAATAAGGAGAAGGGAATTTCATTTAGTGAGATCGGCAGGGTTTTGCTGTAGGGTGTTCCTTCCCTTTCTGCCCTGCCTGGAAGCCTGCTTGTCATCGGGGGTCCGTCCCCCCCAACTCAGTGTGCAGATGTTTGCATTCTCTGGGCCCCTCCCCGGGTTTCCGGTTCCCTCGGGGAGGAGGAGGAGTGCTCCCACTCCTGGGCTCCCAGACACGTGTCCGCTGGGAGGGAGAGGGGTCCGCCCACACCCAGAGTCCTCCGCTCCGTCTGGAGCTCTGTTTACAGCACCCCCCGCCCACTGCCTTCTTCTCGGTGGGGGCTGCAAACATCTGTGGTGCTGAAGGATTTTAGGGAGGTCCTTGTCTGCTCTTGGCCCCGTTATCCTACAGTGAAGCAAGCGCGCACCAGTTCCAGCTCTGGTTTTCTTGTTTGTTTGTTTTCTTGCCTGAAATCCCCAGAGCTTGTGTTTTCACTAGTTCCTTTTGAGCCCCCAGAGCGGCCCCTTCCTGCTGTGTGGCTCTCTCAAGTGGACCCCAGCTGGGTGGCTCCACTGAGGAACTCGTGGAAGGGGCCGCGGGGTCTGAAGCAAAGAGTGTTGCCTCCCCTGAGTGGGGAACCTGTAGGTTCCCCATTTGCACTTCAGAGAGACTCTTGAGGCAGATGAGCAGTGACCTTGGACTTCCACAAAGTCCTGGGGACTTTGGGGGCGCCTGAGGTTGGAGTGGGAAGGCCCCCGCCCACCCCTCTGGATTCTTGGAGGCTTAGTAGCTGCGTCTGTAAAATGGGCAGGAGACCAGCACTGGCCCTGTAGGAGTGCTCGAGGGGAGGCTCAAGTTCTCGGCCTGACGCTTGGCTTCGGGTGCTCCTCGTGAGCAATGTATGTCTTCCAGTGGGGGGCTTACATTCAGTTGTTCAAGACTCTCATTGCCTGTGTTTGATGATTGCTTTGAGCGGGGTGTGCTTTGGGTTTTTTACATTTTTCCTGGCCAAGGCCATACGTTAGCAGTTCATTAAGCCTGTAGTAATCCTGAGGTTCTGGGAGCTGGGAATGGACGGCGGCAGACTGACCGAGAGCAGAGTACTCTCTAAGTGTAGGACTTCCTCTTGGCTTAGCAGGTGTCCCCTCCCGAATCCCCGACCAGCAGTCTGGCACACTCTTGTGGCATGCTTTAAGGAGGGGAGGCTCCTAAAAGCTGAGGTCTTACCAGACAAGGCCTCTTGCGTCCAGCCAAGCTGTGTGCAAGGGCAGAGCTCTCCTGTAGGCCCTGGGAGGAGTGACCCAGAGGGGACAGAGGAACCAGCCCAGGGATGAGGCCAGTTGACTTACCCCACCTCCACCAACCTCGGGGGCTCTGGACATGTCTCCCTTGTTCTTTATTTGACTTCATCGTATTGACAGAGAGGCCCTAAAGTGCTTTGCCTGTGTCTCCTGTACCCATCTGGGTAGAGTGCAATCTTAAAGTCCAGGACTAAAGCTCCCTTAGAACAACCCAGAATGTCTGCCCCTACCCATCACTGGGGACAGAAGCGGCTGGCCTGGTGTGGGGCAGGTTTGGGGGTCAACCAGGAACAGATATAACAGAGCCTAGAATTTGGACCACAAGGCTGAGGGTAGGACCTCCCCACCTCCTGCTCCCAGGCCTTTCTGTCTGTCCCCATGGGTGCACTCTTGCTCACTCCTAATGGACAGGAGAGGGATGAACCTCAGAACTTAGTGCTGGAAAACAGGGCTGCAGCCGCAGCTCAGCCCAGGACTTGTTGGGCCTCTAGTCCCTCATCTGCAAAATGGGCAGCCAGGCGATCCCCTGACAGGGTCCACCATAGCCCTGGTAGGAACAGCATGAGCTGCCTGCAGGGTGTTCCACAGACCCCACTCCCTCCCCAGAACACCGGCTCAGGTGGGCAGAGCGGGCAGTGCTGTCTCTGCCACAGCCTGGGCTCTTAGAAAAGGAGGCCACCCCCTTCGGGCAGCCTTTATAAGCACCACTGTATGCACAGTGCTGTGCTGAGAGCAGGTGCAAAGGTGGGAAAACCATCAGCCTGTTACTCCAAGTGGGGAGTAAGATTGCCAATAGGCAGTGACGACTCTGGCTTTCCGAACAAAGAAGAGCTACAGTGTAGTCTTGGGGCCGCTTTATAGATTTCAAAGCCAGACGGAGTGACATTTGCTCTTTCTGAGCCTGTGTTGGGTTTTAGCCTAAATGTCACAACGGACCTAGCAGACCAAGCATCGCCCTGCCCTTTTCCCCGAGTGTCTCAGACAGATTTTACTCTGGTTTGGTGCAATGGCCAGCGCCAAAAAGGAGGTAATACATACCCACTTGGTCACAGTCTTTCTTTGAAGAATTGTGTCAGTGTCTGATAGGAGAGTTTTGGCTAAGTTTTTCAGAAGGGAGTCCCGTTGGGAGGAGGCTAGAACTGCACGGGCTTCTGCTCCTGTGGATGGAGCCGCGGGCCCCCTCCAAGATGCCGTGACCCATAGATCCCCTGGGTGCCGATGACCAGCGGTTCTGCTGTTCAGCTGGGGGCGGAGTCTGCACAGACGGGCATCAGATCACCATCTTAGCTTGTCTGTGTTTGAGAAAGTTCGCATAAAGGGTAATCCCTGATCTCTAGGACCAGTCCTTATGCCACCTGAAAGAAATCGCATCTCTCTGCTGGTCCAGGACAGCCCAGTTCTTTCTTGGTTCCTACTTGTGGCTTTTGAGCAGCAGCCCCAGCAATAGATGGAAGGATCATAAACCCGACCAGAGCAGCTGGGGGCTGGGTGGGGAGAAATTGGGGTCGCTAAAGCACTTTACCAGGGGGCCCTATAGAGGCCCCCAGGCCCCACATGATGAGTGGGAAATGGAGGACAGGACCCTGCTGCCCAGGAAACTGCCCAGATGGTGCGTCCGAAAGACTGGAATGTTCTTTCCCTACTTTAAGGTGAAGATAGTGCTGTGAGGGCTGTGGGCAGCTCCAGGAAGGAGCCCCTCGGACTGGGAGCTGCAGGGAGTAGGAGCAGGCCCCAGCAACTGCCGGCTGCCCAGCACTTTCCTGTGTCCAGCAGGCTCGGCCTGGTGCATCGGCCACAGTCCCCAGCAGGGGGGCCCTTCATTGTTCCCGACAGCCGGCCAGACTCCTCTTCCCTGGGTCCAGGGTGCCCGAGTGGTGACAAGGGGAAGGGGTGGGAAGTCAGGGACCCCCGCCATGCCATGAATGTGGCCAGCCCCATGTCGCACCAAGGGTCCCTCCCCTCGTGCGTCTAGCTGCCCCTGTCACTGAAGAGCCATGCAGATGGCGGAGGAGGTGGGGGGCATCTGGCTGGTGGTCACCTTACAGTCTGGCGCTATGGACAGGTGGACATGGAGGGAAGAGAACCGTTTCCGTGGAGTCTCTGAAACCATGCTTCCAAGCCCTCTCTGAAAAGGCTGCTGTTTCTGCTTTGAGAACCTCCCCCCAGAGTTGACATTCAGCCCTCCTTTCACCCCGGACTTAGCACGCACCCCTGGGCAAATCTGTGGTCCCTCCAGCCCTCTAGCCTACTGTCTTTGAATCGGGAGGTCATGCGTGGCCCTCCAGGGTCTGTGCCTCTGGCAGGGAGGACCTGGTGGGCAGCCTCCCTCTCGAGAAGCAGCCGTGCTGCTATTAGGGAGGCTCTGGAAGGTGAGATCGAAGTGGGAACAGCAACTGGTGCCCCAGAGCCTTCCTGGGGGCAGCACACTGCACGGGCGGGTGTGTTCCCGAGCGAGCCTCTGGCTTGTCATCTCCTGTCGCCCTGTCTGTGTGCTGCAGCGGCCTGGGCTCCACCAGCCCTCAGGCCAGCCTTCCTCTTGCCCCTCGGTGGGCAGGAGAGACAGCAGGCTGCGGCCGGAGCCCCTGGGAGGGGTGTTTGTCCACCGTGGGAGAATGGGCTGCCTGGGGAGGGGGCAGGCTCCCTGTCCTGAAGCAGCAGAAGTGAGGCCGAGGTTTGTGGAGGGTTTAGTCTCCGCACGTGGGGCTTAGGAAGGGCCCTTGAAGGCCCGAGCGTCTGTGATGCTTAAGACAGCATTAAGGGCTTTGGGGTTCGTTCTGCTGCCAACACCCCCAGTCAGAGCACACCTCGGAGAGCTGACAGAGCACTTCAAAGCCCTCGTTCCATTTGATCCTCACGGGCCTGTGGGGCTGGGGGCTCTCTGCCCCTCAGCATTTTCGTCTTTCAGGCGGGGACCTCAGAGGGGCTGTGGTCACACACGTGTGCCCGAGCCGGGGCTAGCCCTCCTGGGCTCTGACCTCACGTCTGTGGCTCCGCCGGCCAGCCTGTGCCACCGTGGATAGAGAGGGCCCGGCTCCTGCATGGGGTCCCTCTGTGGCCACCCGCTCTGCCTCCTCAACTCCAGAGCTCGCTGTCTGCAGTCAGCCCCAGGCCGTTCCCGTTACTGTCTCCCCACAGTGGGTGTACTCTTTCAGACTCCGAGCTGCTGTCAGGGGGACCAGGCAGAGGAGGTGGGCCCACGGCTGTGAGGTTCAGAAGCCGGACCTTGGCTGAAGAGGCCATCACCAGCGTGACGTTGGCTCTGAGTTGTCACCAGACACGTGGTGGGGACAGTGCTGACCCAGGGGCTTGCGGGTCCGGCTTTAAACCCCCAGCTGAGTCACTGGCTTACTGACATTGGACAGATCTTTCTCCCCTCAGATCCTCGGTCTCCTGTTCTCTAAAACGGGAGCAGTGCTAGCTTCGCGGCGTTGTTTGTTCTAAGGACAAGCCAGAGACCGTGTACAATGTGGTACACGCTCAGCCGCTGCCGTCAAGTCTCCACCTCCCTTCCTCCGCTCAGATACTACAAAGGCAGAGCTTAAAGCGCCAACCAGGCTAATCTTAATCTCTGTCCCTTTACTTATTCACTCCTTCATTGGTTCAGCACCGAGTCTGTGATGGCTGGTGTGGGGGTGACGCATGCACGGAGCCCATTCAGATACAGCCCCCACCTTCAACAGGTACTCAGAGCCCAGGGGAGAGACGCGTGGCCACCAACATAGCCCGGCATGGCAGGGGTAAGGGGATTGCCATGCCTTATGGGGGTGAGCGGTTAACCCCAAGAGGTGTCCAGGGAAGGCTTCACCCAGGAGGTGCTCTTCAAGCTGGGTCTGGAAGATGTGTAGGAGCCCAAGTGGAGAAAGGAAGCAAGGCATTTCTTTGGCAAAGAAAATAGCACTGAAAGTGGGAGTCAGGGGTGGCCGTGACAAGAGGTTCCTGATCCCAGCACTCTCGTGACTCACTGCACTCTGCCTTGGGGGTTTGTACTGAGCCGAGGAGGGACTCTTCCCGCAAACAGAATGGGTGACCCCTCCCACCGCGAGCGTTTCTTCCTGCTTCTCCAGCACCGTGTATTTCGAGGGCCCCATAGGCTGACCCCTGAATCAGGCAGCCTGATCCAGGGGTTGGGGGACAACCCGAGGGCAGGGGGCAGTGTCTGTACGTGCTGGACCGTGGGGACAGCCACCGGCCAGGCCTTTCAGGATTCCTTCCCCTTCCACGTTCAGACCCAGCTACCACCCCAGGCCCCAGAATTTCTGAGCTGGGCAGTGTTCCCCAGTCAGTTCTGTTACAAGTCCATTCCGCCTCCCACCCCCAGACCTGAGATGTGAGGGCTTGTCGGACATCCCCATGCTTTTGAGAGAACCATCCCGAAGCTTCCCTCTGTGCTGGCTTGTCATTGTGGTCCCATCACGTGGTCCCCACCCCCTCACCTTTTTTTTAACAAATACGTTGTTTTTTTTCCCTCATCAGATCCTTTCCACAGACTAATCCTCTTGCTTATATTCTGTTTGTCTTTCCTCCCCCTCTCCTCCCTCCGGTTCCTCTTCTCCTTCTCATAGACTGACCCTTGGTTATCATTGCAGAATTACGGCAGCGGCATGAGACCACCGCCCAACTCCCTCGGCCCCGCCATGCCTGGGATTAACATGTAAGGCACAGCTGACCCTGCTCTTGGCTCAGAGGCCGTGGCTCGCCCACCCCCCGGCACCCCCAAGACACTCGTGGACAGGGGCATTCTGGGCACCTCTCTGGCCCTCAGTCCCTTAGCGGTGGTGCGGGCTTGTTGGCCATACTGCTGCGTGTCCGCATTCGGTGTGGCTCTGAGCCTGCCGTGGCCGTGCCCACCCACTCTTCCGAACAACCCCGGGAGCTGGTGGTTATCACACCCTCCACTTACAGACGGGGGAAACTGAGGCCCAGGGAGGTGATGTAACTTGCCCATGCTCACACGACTCTAAGGGACAGGGTCGAGATTAGAACCCCTGTACTGTACCAGTGACCACCAACAGTCCTTAATCCTCCCCCCAACCTTGCAGGGAGAGATCCCTGTGAGAATCTGCACGCTCCCTTCCTGGGGAAGTGCGCATGCCCAGGAAATCTTAGATATGCTACACATTTTCTGTGTCATTCATAGGAGCTTGTAGGCTTCCACCCACGGAGCTGCCCATCGCACCCCGAAAGCCAGGTGGTGCGTAAGACCCTGGGCCCGTGCAGAGGACCTCCTATTAGTGATGTCAGCCTGCTCATTCTGGCCCTGCTGGCACCACCCCCTTGGGGTTGATAAGACCTTGTTCACTGTCTTAATTTTCTCTTTCTCCCTCTCTCAGGGGCCCGGGAGCTGGCAGACCCTGGCCAAATCCTAACAGTGCTAACTCAGTGAGTACCCAGGTGGGATGGGATGGTGTGTGCCAGGGAGGGGCTTCTGGGGTCTGGAGTAGTCTGGCCCCAGGTCAGAGGTGTCATCAGAGGCAGGGATGGAGCAAGACTCCCCCACCCCCACCCCCGGTGCCTGCAGGGAGGAGCGTCGCTGTAAGTGGAGGCGTGGGAGGACCGTGCTGCGGCCTTCCTGGGCTTGGGCCCAGCCCAGCCCACTGCTCTACAGGAACCCTGGCGGGTGAGCTGAGGGCTCGCTTAGAGAGTGCTGTCCCCTGGCGATCCTCTCTTCCCTGACAGGGCTGGCTGCCTGCGCTCAGAGGGCAGAGCTGGGAGAGGGCACCACACAGAAGGCCAGAGGGCTGGGGAGAATTTCTCACTTTCCCGTCCTGAACTGGAGGCTATCCCATGTCCGCGCCCCCTGCCAGCTCCCTGCCAGGGCAGTCAGGATCAGTTCAGTGTGGGAACCGGGCTCTGTTCACACAACTGGTCCCCCAAGGGAAACTAACCAGGGGGGCCCACCGCCTCTCCCCACAAGAGGGGGTGCGTCTCTGGGTGGACTGGGGAGCCCAAGGACACCTGAGTATTTGAGGAAGTGACTCTGACCACGGCTCCTGCACCTCTTGTTTCTAGATCCCATACTCCTCCTCATCACCTGGTACCTACGTGGTAAGTGCATTGGAGGAGGGCACTGCATGTCCAACCACACGCGACTGACGTGCACAGGATCTTCTCCCAGTGTCCCTGTCTCTTTCCCCTCCAAAACACATTCTGAGCCAAACTGTGCTAGAACCTGCTATCACTATTCAGGTAGCTGTACCTTCTGGTGGCCTGAAAGTCCCCCAGCGAGACCTAGAGTGGGGTCCCTATCTTGGGGGCTGACCAGTGGCCCAGCTGGTTTCTACCACAGGCGTCTGGATCCACCCACTGGTGTATGTTTGTGTACACATGCACACCCACGGCTGCCTCTGGGTTTGAAGAAAGCACTGGGGTGGGTGTCAGGGGTTGGGGGAGTCCAAGTCCAGCCCCTACAAGGCTTAAGCACTCGGGCTCTCCTTCAGCTTTATCAAGAGCTGAATACCGGCTGGGCCCTGCGTGAGCCCTTGTCTTTGATGTCGCTGGAGCTCAGTGGCCTCTCCCCACCTGTATCATTGCCATGGGTTTTTGATGGCCATTTTTAATCTCATTTCCAGGGACCTCCTGGCGGTGGTGGTCCCCCAGGAACACCCATCATGCCTAGTCCTGCAGGTAAGAAGGCTTGAGGAGTGGGTGCCATTGTGGGAGTAAGGGGTCCTAGAGGGGCCCAAGTTCAGGCCCAAAGATTACCAGCCATACCTCCTGAGCAGCATTTACCCCACCAGGTATCTTAGTGGCAGGGATTTAGGGGATAGAGGCCCCTGGTGCCACTCACCTGCCCTGTGGCCTCAGCTAAGCCACTCCTCTCTGGTTCAAGGATGAGGCAGAGTGGGGAGATCCAGGAACGAGGGGTCTCGCTGTCCTCGGCTTACACCTATCTCTAGGTGACTAAAAAGGGGCTTTGGAATTCTGGCATCCTGGGACCAGGACCATGTAACATGACGCCTCAAGTTCCCAGTGCTCTTGGCTTCTGGTCCTCTCATAGGAGATCGCTTCTCCCTCTTTCCTGGATCGGAAGAGGGCATGCGTGCACACCTGCGGACATGCACACACCTGCATACACACAGGGCATCACGTTCCACGTTTCTCTTCCAGCTGAGACTAACACACTACCATCTAGAAGGAATTCCACCATAGATCTTTACCTACCCAGAGAATAAGAAGGGGGAGGTAGCTGAATTTCTGCCTGAGCAATAGGGGGCCTGTTCCTGATAGAAACATGTTAGCTGATTTTCTAAGGAGACTTTGCCACTTAATTGGGGGAGACGGAGGGGATCCCTCTGTCCCCAGACTCCTCGGCCCCCAGTAGCAGGAGAGCCGTTCGGCTGCAGTGGCGGAGCTGGCGGCTGTGATGTTCTGGCTCCTACTCCCGCTCCCTCTTTCTGCTGCTGCATTTTGATGAGCTGCGTGACCTACATTCAGACTGGGTCAAATTAAACCACTCCATATGGTAATGCGTCTCCAGCCCCATCCTTGCCTCTCTCTCCTGCCCCATCAGCTTGGCAAGGTGGCCCCTGGGTAATTTGTGGCGTTTCTCTCCCCGATTTGATTAAAGCTGCTGGGCGGGATTGGGGGGAGAGCACAGGTGGCTGTCCCCGTGGGGTCCCCGGCAGTGTCTGGGGACCAGATTGGCTTTGGGGTGGGGAGATGAGAATGCAGACCTGCCGCCCCACCTTTGCCACATTCACGCTGCTGTCCACACAGGCATCCTGGAATTCTTCGTTTCAGGGTTGAGTGGTTTTCACAGTTGAATTTTCTGTGATTAAAAACTTTGTGAATCTTCATTAAATACAAATTAGCCAGAAAATGGTGGTACTTAGAAGAGATTTTAGGTGATAAAATACAAAAGAATGAGTTCAAGTGCCATGAGTTTGTTTTAATTAAGAAATGAATTAATCACCGCGACTTGTGGGTTTCCACTGTTCTACAGATTCAACAAATTCCAGTGACAACATCTACACAATGATTAATCCAGTGCCGCCTGGAGGCAGCCGGTCCAACGTAAGTCTGCTTTCTAATAATTTACATATCAGATACCATAACAAATCATAATTAACTTCATCAGCTGAGGGGAAAGCAAGTTTAATTGATTTCAGCCATTTGTTACCAAAGATGAATAAAATAAACCGTCAGAAAAGTGATTAACTCTTGGGGAACTTGGTTCCCATTTCGTAGCTGAGAGAGATGGGGGATGGCATGATGCCCTCCCCTCCGTCAGAGTCGGGTTCCCGGCCTCACTGGGGGGGTCCCTGCCACGCCCGGTGGGGTGTCTGAGGGAGAGCACCAGGCTGTGGGTGGTCCTGGGTCCCACCCTGCCCTGCTAATGGGCTGGGCCGCCCCTGGCAGTCTGTCACCCTCCCAGGTCTGGAGCCCATCAGGGGATCCGCCTGCCCTGTGCCTCCAGCCCCTTTGGGAGCCCCCATGACTCTTGTACCTTGCGGCTTCTAGGCCTCTCCTCCTGTCATTGCCTGGCTGAGAAGCCATTCCCTCCCTCTGGGCTTCACCAGGTCCCAACCCTCAGTGATGTCACAGCTCAAATTCCACTTTGTCTGATTGCTGCTCACCCACCCCCTCCATGTCCTCTGTCCTGTGCCCGATGGCCCTTTGACTCTGCAGCTGTGGCCTGTCTCCGTCTCCCAGCTGGGAGCTCCCTGAGGAGAAGGCTGGTCTGACTCACTGTGGCACAGAGCCCTCCTGCACCAGGCGGGGGAGGTGAATCACACTGGCCTTGCCTCCCGGAGCGTGTCTGGAAAGGAGACTGGGGGTGGGGGACGGAATGAACAGTCTGGACTGCAGAGCCAGAGGATGGGCTTGGGGCCCCCAAGTTATTCTGGCCTATTGGGGTGCTTCGTTTGGTTTTGTGGGTTTTGGGTCCTGATGTGACATCTGAATCACCATGGGGCTAAAACACCCCTCGGGGGGCTGCCCCGTGCTGCACACTGCACGTGTTCAGTACTCTAGCAGCCTCTGAAGTGAGCGTCTTTGGAGGCCTCCTGGGTGCGGTGAGGGACTGAACCCGAGCATCACTTTGACCGAGAAGCCTGGGAACCCCACTCCTTCAGCCTTGCTCCACCATCCCTGTCCCTCTCCTGGGCATCCGGCACTCCCATGACCCCTGCTTCTTATTAGGGTGACCACCCATCAGGGTTTCGCACTAAAAGCTCGACGTCCCGGGACACCGAGTGTCCAGGATTTTGGCGGTGGAGGCAGGAGGTTAGGGGGAAGAGAGTAGGGCTCTTACAGCAAACCCCGGAGCCAGGGCCTGAGCTCACCGGGCTTTGCGTCAGCTGGAAGTGGCACAGGGGACCGTCCTGCCGCTGCTGCCTGCATCCATGGCGGGCGGCTCCTAGTGGACTGTTGGCGCCGTGGCCCTCCAGGGGCTGTGGGTCAACTGCACAGGGGCCTGGACGGGGTCTGCCTGGGCTGTGCCCGCGGGTCCGTGGCTATGTTCTGTGTCAAGATGGTGCAGGCCTCATTTTCCCCGCTGTGAGTACTGGGGCCGTGATTTCGGAGGCTAGAGGCTGGAAAGGAGAAGGATGGAGACCCCGACCACCCCAGAACAGCAGGCGCTGGGCGGAAGGACACACGGCGGCTGGTGTGGGGGATCATGGCCACGGGGATAGTGGGCAGAAGAGGAGGAGGAAGGGGGCAGGGAGGTCCTGGCACAGTCAGGGAGAGTGGCCACCAGAATCATTAGGGCACAGCCCTCGGACGTGTCCGCCGCCGCTGCCAGGCCAAGCCCTGCCCTCTGTGGCTCCAGGGACCGAGGTAGCCCCATTTCCGGGCCCAGAGGCCCTGCCTATGTGTCAGCAGAAGGGGGAGTTTCCAGTCAGGCGGATTCTGTCGGCTCTCGCCAGCCATCGGGGGACCTTACCACAGTCTGTCAGGTGGTGCCTCTCGTCGTGGTGACAAAAACCTATCCCCTGGCTGTTTGGTACTTGGACTCCAGAGCTGGATGGGGCTTCACATTGGCGTGTTGGGTTCTGCGACGATTTTAATGAAACTACAGAAAACAGATCAAAGATGGCTCTCCTCTTGTCCAAAAGCAAGCTAGGCTTGGCCCCTCTCTCTGCGGATTTGGCAGACAGCTCGCAGTTAATTTGGCCCATTTCATCTGGTGTAGGAACTTCTTACCTGTTAACTGTCCCGCACACCTTGTCCCTGGCACTGCTGCCAAAGGGTATGGCTTGCCTGCCTGTGAGAGCGGGCATGGAAGGTTTGGCTCACCTGTCAGTCTCCTTGAGGTGTGCAGATACAGTGAACAAGACTTCGGACTTTGTCGAGTTGGAAGCCCCGACACGAGCCCACACACGGTGGCTGGCATTACTGCTGGGCCACAGAGAAGAGTCAAAAGGCTCAGCCCGCCGTGACATCTTATCTAATGGGAACTGCGCTGAGAAGAGAACATTGAGAGGAATTCCAGGAAGATGGAAATGTGTATGCTGTGGCTTCAGAACCGTTTGGTGATCTCGCAGGAGGGCCTCAGGAGCCTAAAAGAGGATGAGCAGACCTTACCTGAGTCATTGGGGGTGGTTGGGGGCTTGCGTCAAAACTTCATCGGCCAAAGGGTAGGGACTTGTGTTTTGGAAATGAGGTTGCCCAAGAACTCAAAACTTGTCACCAGTAAAGAGCAGCCACGTAAAATAGCACTTTTTCAGCTTCTCGATTAAAACTGTAACTTACAGGACCCCTGGGTGGCTCAGTTAAGCGTCTGGCCTTCAGCTCAGCTCATGATCTCGGGGTCCTGGAATCTAGTCCTGCATCAGCAGGGAGTCCGCTTCTGCCCCTCCCCCCTACACTCTCTCCTTGCTCTCTCTGATAATAAAAAATCTTAAAAAAAAAAAGAAGACTCACTTGGAATCCAGCTTGGAGCACACAAGTACATCTCACGTCTCTGCTTTAAACCATTTTCCCGGAGAGGGAGGTTTAAGTGAGAATGACATCGTGGTGCTTTGGGAAGCTTAGAAGTGATGGACGTCACAGACAGGACAGCCCAGCTGATGGATTTAGGGATGCAGAGGGACCCGACTGGCAAGTTCTGGTCTCCCTAAACCAGCTTGTAGATACAGAGTATGATGGACCTCTTAGGAGAGCCGGAGGAGAATCTCCACAAGTCCCCAAATCCGTGCAAGTCAGCGACCTCCCAAGCACTCCACACACAGACACATTTGTGGAAGGGGTATTTCCGGGTGACCGTGTGGGGCTGACAGTGAGGCCGATTAGAGCAGAGTGGCAGCTCACAGTGACTTTTGCATTTGCGTCTGTATTGAGTTTGCCACTACCTAAAGGAATTAAAAAACCTGGCCTAGAGGCTACAGGCAATCCAGAGAAGTACTGTGAGGAAAGCAGGCACCGTCTGCTGTGTTACACCTGCAAAAGTAAGATGGGTCACCCCAGCAGCTCATCGACTTGGCCTGGCCTGGGCCCATCCAGAAATGTGCCACCTGTGTTCCCATCCGGATGCTCAGGATATCCTCGCTTCATCAAGTTGGACACATGACTTTCCTTGAATGGATTATCCAAGACACCTAACCTGAAACCATGCTAACTACCTCTTCGTACAAAACTTCTTTCTAATCTTTGTAAGGGGGAGGGGCATGAACAAAAATCCCCATTATAATATAGGACAGAAAGAAACATGAGTTTTTTAAAAAGATTATTTATTGGGGCACCATGGTGGCTTAGTTGGTTAAGTGTCTGCCTTTAGCTTGGGCCGTGGTCCCAGGGTCCCGGGATTGAGACCCGTGTCAGGCTCACTGCTCAACTGGGTGTCTGCTTCTCCCTCTCCCTCTGACCCTCTCCCCTGCTTGTGCTCTTATGTGCATTCTCTCTCTCAAATGAATAAAAAAAATCTTTAAGAAAATTTATTTGAGAGAGCTTGTGTGGGAGTGGGTGGAGGAAGGGCAAAGGGAGAGAGAGAATCTCCAGCACACTCCGCATTCCACGGAGCGCAGAGCCTGACTAAGGGCTCAGTCCCACGACCCTGAGATCGTAACCTGAGCTGAAATCAAGAGTCAGATGCCCAACTGACTGAGCCACCCAGATGCCCCAAGAAATGTGGTTTTTAAAAATCAAACATAAGTAGTATCTGTTTAATCAGTCCATTGCATTTAGCTTCAAGAAAAAAAAAAACCCTTACATTTGTATATTTTAGGACTACATAGTAATGTAGTCTATAGAATTTAAATATCCAATAAAGAGCTCAAATAAATTACTGTATTAGAAGAAAGAAACATAAAAATGTTACATTTTTCTCACAGAAACCGTTTATATAACTAGTCCTGTACTCCCTGCTCCCATTAACCAGCCTTAATATGGCTTTATTGAGATGCAAGGATTTATGTAACAGAGTCACTAACACAGAACAGAGGAGCAGTGCGGGGACAGTGGGCGTCCCCAGGCAAGTGCGTGATGTCGGACCGCTGTTCACGCCGATACCCGGAATCGATACCCGGAAGACTCTGTCTGCCGGCGGCGCCGAAGCAATAGAACACTAAGAGGCAAGCAGAGGTGGACGTCCCTGTGGCCTGGACGAAAGCAAAGCCTTCTTACCTAGGACCCTGGAAGCCCAAGCGACAAAAGCAAAAAGCGGATGAACGGGACTTCATCAAGATTGAAACCTTCTGCACTTCAAAGGGACACCTTCCAGAAGGTAAAAACACAGGCCAGAGTGGAGAGAACGTTCGCAAATCACATACCTGATACGGGACTCGAATCCAGAATACTCCGAGAACTCTTAAAACTCAGTCACGAGAAAACAACCCGGTTGAAAGAATGGGCCATGGACGGGAACAGACATTGCTCCAAAGAGGTCCCGGTGGCCTGTAAGCGCGCGCACGTGTACACACACACACACACACACACAGCCTTCGTTGTCAGGGACATGCGAGTGGAAACCACAGTGAGCTTAGCCCTGCATGCCCACAAGGCCGGGGACACCTCGGAGCCCTCCTCCTCCGCTGGCAGGAACGGAAGAGGATGCGGCCGCTGTGGAGAACCATCTGGCAGGTCCTCGAAAGGCCACACAGAATCACCACGTGACCCGGCACTTCCACCCTGGGGTCGGTCTCTACCCCCGAGAACCGTGATGTGTGTCCACGTAGTGACGGTATGCAAGTGTCGAGAGCAGGGGCACTTGTGAAAGCTGCGAAGTGGGGACACCCTCTGTGTCCGGTGACTGAAGGGACCGATGAAATGCAGCCGCGCCGTCTGGTGGAACGTGAAGTGGCCAGAAGAAGGAGTGAGGCACTAATTCACGCCTCAACATGAGTGAACCTTGAAGACAGGCCGAGTGGAGGAAGCCGACCGCAAAAGCTCACGCGGGATTTCGTTTATACAAAACGGCCAGAACAGGCAAATCCATAGAGATGGGAAACAAGGTAATGATTGTCTGGGGCTGGGGGTTTGAGGGGGCTGGGGAGGGACTGTTGATGGGAACAGGGCTTCTTCATGGGGTGACAGAAAGGTCCTAAAACAGATTTGGCGGTGGTTGTACAGCTCTGAATACACGAGAAACCTCTGAATCGTGGGCTTGAAATGGGCCAGTTGGATGGGATGTGAATTCCATCTCAGTAAGACTGTTAAAAATAATACAGAAGAGGCACGCCCGTGTGGCTCCGCGGGTTAAGCATCTGACTTGGTCTCAGCTCAGGTCTCAATCTCAGGGTTATGAGTTCAAGCCCCATGTTGGACTCTATGCTGGGCGTGGAGCCTATTTTTTTTTAAAAAATGCTAATACACAAAAAACCACAATGATCTAAAACTTAAAGTTTTAAAAAATTTATTATGTTAGAGTTCTGTGTTCATAGAATTATCATGCTTGGAAGCTGTTTTGTCTAATGGAGTTGTGACCTAAGTTGACTTCTAAACCCTCGTCCTCCTCTCATTTGGATTAGGAAGTGTGAAGTTTGTTGCCACAGGTCAGAAGTGTGGCCCTAGGAAGCCTCCAGGGTGGCGGGAGGCGAGGAGGCTGAGACTCTGGTGGCTGTGAGTGGGCAGATGGCCCCAGGACGCTCCCTCCCAGTCTGGGCACACTGGTCTCTGCCCCAGCACTCTCTGCTGCCACCTGCCTCTTGTGCTCGCCCAGGACCCCTGCCTAGAATGGCTTCCACGCCCTGTCTCTGCCTGGCCAAATCCTATCCCTCAGTTATTTTGGCCCCCTGCCACCTCCATGCAGCATGTTCTGATTTCTCTGCCCTGTCCACAGTGCCTCTTCCAGAAGCTTTGGCCCTGCCTTGTCTGCAGCTCCCTTTGGAACTCAGCACGTCTGTTCCATGGGGTGGTTGGGCGTCTGTAGCTGCGGGCTCCTCTTCCAGGCTGAGGCCCAGCCATGACTCAGCTCCGTGTCCCTAGCCCCCAGCACGGGGCCAGATGCCACATGGTCCACCCTGACGTCCGGTGTGCCTCACAGGGCCTTGGCTGTCCAGACAAAGCTCAGCCCTCCCTTCGTGACCGTGTGATGTGACCTCCAGCCTTTGGTCTGGTCTGCGAGCCCCGCACAGGCCTGAGGCCCAGGCTGGAGCTGACTCCATCTCTGCCCTGGGACCCGCCTGCGCCACCACTTCGGCGTGGGGACGTCGTCAGCGGCCTCCCTCTGCACCGTCCCCTGCCCGGCTTCTCTCCTCCGCAGTCGCTCAGTAGACCCCATCTCCTCACTGCCCCCGTGGAACTCTTTTGCTTCTGAGGAAGCACTCAGAGGCTTGTGGAACAGCCGCCTGTGCCCTGTCCCAGCGCCTCCCATCTCTGAGGAGGGACGGGGACCTCTGGCAAAGCATTTCCTACTCTCTCTGTGCTTTAGTTTCCTTATCTGTAAAATGGGGAGAAGAAGCACTAGTACTTTCGGCCCCTGGCTGGGCACAGGCAGTCTTCCGTTTGTGTGTTGTGTATCTGTGTGTGTCTGTGTGAGGTTCTGACCGGTGAGCCACACACTCCACCCCAGGGACAGAGAGAGCCCAAGTCAGTCCACGCCATTTGGTTAGAGAGTTGTCCCAGTATGACATGGTGTGGCCTCAGCCCAATGTCTTTCCCTGCCTGGATTTGGTTCCTCACCTCTGCCCGCAGAGCTTCGGGGGCCAAGGAAAGGGCCCCATTCCAGTCTCCTGGCCCTCGTCAGACACCTCCGTGTGCCTGACAGAGGGACTGTGGCAGAGTGGAAGCTCCCTGAGGGCACTGCTCTTCTGCAGCTGGGTGTGGGAGCCTGCGAGAGAGCTGCAAGGGGCCTGGGGCCCACTCAGCCACCACACCCTGTGCTTCTTCCCCAGTTCCCGATGGGTCCAGGCTCGGACGGCCCGATGGGAGGCATGGGCGGCATGGAGCCACACCATATGAACGGATCGTTAGGTAAGCAGGCGCCGGCCCTGTGGCCACGCTCTACCCTGCCCGGCCCTGCGCCAGCGGCCGTCTTCGGCTCAGACGGGCCTGGTCCCCTACACTGGCCTTGGCTGGGCTCCTAGGAAGATCCCCGGAGCTCCAGCCAGGACAGGAGACTCTGCGCAGTAGTGTGGGATCTGGGGGTGGTCTGGAGGCCTCTCTGTGGAAGAGCAAACACGAAACTGAATCCGAGCTTTCCTTCCTTCCAGGGTCAGGTGACATAGACGGACTTCCAAAAGTGAGTGTGTGTTCTATTTCCTCGCTGACAGCATCCACCCTGACCCACCTCAAGGCCCCAGAAAGCTTGTCTCCCCATTGGGTGGGCTGGTTGCTGGGGCGCTGGGGCTTACCTCCTCTCTCCTCTCTCCAGAATTCTCCCAACAACATAAGTGGCATTAGCAATCCTCCAGGCACCCCTCGAGACGATGGTGAGCTAGGAGGGAACTTCCTCCACTCCTTCCAGAATGACAATGTAAGTGCTGTGTCCCCCCTAACCCCCACCCCGACTCCCATTTTGCCCCTGGATTCTTCCACTCCCCCCTGCGGCCAGGGATCGTTCCTTTAACAAGTTCTGGAAAGCACTGCCCAACACCAGCCTGGCTGGCTGGTGTCCCAGAGCCGCGCCACTGGCTTTCTCCTTGTTCATTTTTCTCTACAAAGGGCAGAGCCCCCCTGCCCCCTGCCCCTGCTGCATGGCCCCAGGCACTGCAACACTGAGAAAGCTGATGTGGCTGGAACAGCCCCAGGTTGGGACTCACAAGGCCTGGGCTCTGGCGCTCTGGCCAGCATGGTCTCTGGGGTCCACTTCTGTCTGACCTGGGGAAGAAGGTTCATGCAACCAGAGACTTCTGGGGGTCTCCATGCAGAGGGGCCAGCTTCTCCTTACAACTCATTTGAAGAAATAGCGTCCTGCTCCAGCAGCTTTTGAGAACCCCAGACCAACCCCCTGGCAGAGCCCTGGCTCACCCTGTGTGGGCAGGGCAGTATCTGCTGCTTCCTCAGCTGGAAAAAGCGGGGATTTGAGAAGAGAAAGGAGGGGGCGGGGAGGACCCTTGGAGCTCCCAACGTGGCAGGGGCACAGGCTAGTGCCTGAGTGGGCAGTGCCATCCCAGGCTTCCCCACACCCCCAGATGGGCCCTTTCCAGTTCCCAAGGCTCCAACACCCTGGCCTCACAGCCCTGTCTGCTTCTCCCCTTCCAGTATTCTCCAAGCATGACGATGAGCGTGTGATCCCCTCCTCTTCTCCGAGACGCTGAGAGAGCCGGCATTGCAGGCGGGAAGATGCCAGAAATTATGCAAGAAGAAGTGAGGTGTCATTACCCAGGAGCTGGGGGAGGGGCATCTCCCTGCTCCCCCTCAGCCCCCACTCTCCTCCTCCAGTCCCCCGACCTGTCCCAATTTTAGTTTCATGCAATAAAAAGGCCGAACTTTTTATTCCATAAAACATGAAGGACAAAACTCAAAATAAAAATATATTTCAAGTCAATGACCAGAAAAATCCCACCCCTTGCCCATTCCCAAAAGGACCTTTTATGTACGGGACACTTTTTTGTTGTTTTTGTTTGTTTGTTTGGGGTTTTACCGTTACTGGGATTTTTTAATTTGTTTTCAAGGGGGGTTTTTTGGGGGAAAAATTTTTAAAAATGGAAGCTTCTAGCAAGTCCCCCCCCCACCCCACCCCACCCCAGTCAACCTCTTTGCTTTCTTCTTTAAAAAAAAAAAAAAGAAAGAAAAAAGGACAAAAAAAAAAAAAACCGACCATGCCCTGCTGTATGTCTGTACCCAAGCCCTTCCACCAGGAAAGTTAGTCTAGGTGTGAGGTCTCACGCTGTCTTTGTAGCCATCTAAAAATAATGATAATAATAATAAACTGGGCAGTTTACAATCGGTGGTTTCTTGCAAAAGGCCTTTTTTGGAAAGAGAAAAGAAAGTCACCTTTCTCCACTTGGGGTTTTTGGTTCATGGGGATGGGCAAGGGAGGGTCAGGAACCTGTTTGGGTTTTGCTTGGTTTCTCCCGGCCGAGGTGGCACCGGCAGTTGCACACCTGGGACCCCAGTACCGCCTCCCCCACTCCCACTCCATTATGTGGCCCGAGGGGCCTGACCACCTGACCGCTTTCAGGACTCCGCAGCGGCGGAGACACGCTGTGACCTGGTGGCATGCACTGTGTTCCCAGGACCGCTTCCTCCTCACTCTCTCCTGGACCTTCCCCTGCCTGGCCTCTGTGCCGCTCCGGCCCCCTCCTCGGCCCCCACCCCAGTCTTCCCAGCGAGAATCCTGCCAGCTGGGTGGTGGCCTGGACAGAGCGCAGTGGGGGAGGCCGCCCCCAACAGGATGGCTATGACCTGGGACATGGCAACTGTGACCCCCGCGTTCTCGTCCCGTGGCCCTGGCTCGCATCATCCTCGTCGTGTGTGTGTGTGGGCACCGTAGGGCTGGAGTTTGGGTTTTCTTTTGTTTTGTTTTGTTTTTTTTTCCTGTTGATTCTTGCTTCTTTTTCAAAGATGGGAAATTGACCAGAATTGCTCTGTATACGCTTGGAACTGGATGGAAAGACTTTGGAATAGTGGTGGGGGCGGGGAACACCAACTAAACAGACGTGCTGTTTCCGGTCCTGTTTTTATTTTCAAAAACCAACAAATGCGACAGTGGAGCCTGTCCCCTCCCAGGAGGGGTGACTCACGGCCTCCCTCACCTCACTGCTCCCATGGAAACCTCCTGTGTCTCGCCCTAAAGACACCTGAATTCTTTGTACATTTACAGCCCCTCCTCCCCGCGCCCCTGTAGCTGCTGTCTGTTCTCCTCCCTCCCTGATCCATGTATATCATACTATGTGAGATACCATCTGCCTGAAAAAAGACCTTGTGCGGATTATTGGGAACATTGTAGCTGTTTCTGTGTTTTTTCTTACCTTGTAGTCTGGTTCTGAATTAAGAGAGGAAAAAAAAGTAATTATGATACATTGTAGTTTGTGTACGATATATGTTGATAACGTTTTATTAAAGGGACATCTTTTTTCCGCAGCCCTTCCTGACATGTTTGGGGGGGTGGGGGGACGTGGGTCGGAGTTTATCATTCTGACTACAGAACACAAGGTGGCTGGTTGCCCGCGGTTTTTGTGGCTTGTGCAAAACAAGATCTTGTTTTGTGTTCAAGGTGTTTACGCTCTTCCTGGGCACGTTAATCTGCAGTTGCTGTGTGGGGTCGCAGTGGCCTTTGGGGAAGGGGGGTTGGGAGGGAAGACCGTGGGGGCACTCTAAAATCCAGCTTCAGTTTTGGGTCTCAGACACACACCGGTGTGCCAGAGGCTGTTTTTCAGGGTGTAGAACAGGTGCGGGCTGTCTTGTTCCACAGAGAGTCCGTGCAGGCCACTGGGGATCCCCCAGGGGGCATTGATTTTTTTTTTTTTTTTTTTCCTGTTTTCAGTTTGGTCTTGTTTTCACCTCCAAGGCAAGGGGGAGCTATTAGAGAACTTCCAGAGTAGCCTTTGGCATCCTGGAAGGCAGCTGGGTGGGGCTGGGCAGATGTGGGGAGCCCCGGTCCCAGCCTCCATCCACACATGGAGAACTGGGGCAAGGTAAGCAGTGGGGTGTGTGGGTTTGGACATTGAGAAAGTAGAACTTTCTGCTTCCCTTGTGTTCCCAGGCCCTTGCTCCAGGCCAGATGAGGGCTCGGTACACCTTTACAAGGTCTGACCCTTCCAGACACTGTTCTGGCTACTACTCCTACCTGGGGCCATGGACAAGTTAGTTCCTACCCGTGTCCTGTCTCCTCATCTGTAAAGCTTCCTCCTGGGACATTGTGAGGACGAGCTGGTGTTTGTGAGCAGTTTAGAACAGCGCCTTGCATCCATCACTACCAGCAGTGCTGGCGGTTAGGGCCCCTGGTAGCCCTCCCTGAGGGGGTAGTCCAGAAGGCCGTGACAGGAAGAGCCGGGAGGACCTGGAAGCTCGCATCTCGCCTTTCCCTCCTCTTAAACAAGGTTTCTGGGCTCTTCCTCCGCACAGACCCCTCTGAATGACTGGGCAGACGGCACTCAGCCTGACCCGCATTCACAGCTCTGAAGGATTTGGCTCCCTGAGCACACGGCCTCCGCCATGCGGGCCCCATGCCGCTGCCCGTGCCCTCCAGGCAGGCAGGAGCCATGGTGCGGGATGCTGAGCGGGAAGGGGATCCTGCCTCTAGCCTCACCGGCTCCCCCACCTCTGCTTGCAGGATGAGAATACCGAGTGTCCCCCAGCAACCCCCTGAGGCCAGGCGTTCCTCCAAGCTGGGGCCATCTGAGTGTTCCTTGTCCCCAGAATCACCCAGCAGGTGCTCACTCACGAAACGCCTGCATACTGTCCCCTCTGTGGGGATGCCTGCTGTGCCACCTCCTGTGGGCAGGTGCTCAGGCAGGGGAAAGGCAGCCTTCACGGCTTCCGTGGACCCAGAGGAGACCCACTGCTCTATCAACATCTGCCGGCAAACTGGGAGCCTCTGGAGACGAGACCAGGCTCCTGTAGCCCTGGCTCCAGCTCCGGCTCCCAGCACGAGGGTGCACAGCAGGCTTTTAGACCGGGCTGACTGCAGGACTGCCCCGGAGGTCTGCAACGGGGAACCTTAGGGCTTGGGCCCCAATCTTGATCCGGTCTTCGGTTCTGTCGCGGCCTGGCTGGGGAGGGGACCCACGGCCTGTGGGCTGGAGGGGGCAGGGCTGTGCCGCTGCCCACAGGAGGGACCCTGGACGCAGACGGTGAGGCTGAGGCTGTAGGCTCTTGGGATTTGGGGGAAGCGGACACCTCTCTGTGGAAATGTCATCATATGTGAGACTCCCAGCTCTTCACACCACACCACTTGCTCTCTGAGCCTCAGTCTCCCCATCTGCAGGGGGACAATAAAACCTGGCAGTCCTGTCTGCCTCGCCTCACAGGTCAGCTGCGACGGACCCAGAGCTCAGCTCTGAGATCCACAGGGGACACACCAAGGCCAGCCACAAGGGCTGTCCTCACTCAAGGTGGGCTGTGGCCCAGGCCCACCCTGCAGCACCGGCCCCTCCCAGGGCAGTACTCGAACCGCAGGGTTATCTGCTGGCAGCCGACTGGCGGGGCCAGCTGACTCACAGCCTTGCTCCCACAGGCTCCAGGGGTTTCAGCCAGCCCAGCCCAGCTTCAAGCCGCCACCACCATCCCACCCAAGCCTAAAAGGTAAGTTGCAAAGTGGCTAGAGGATGAGCCTGGGAGCCAGACACACGGGGCAGAGCTCCACTTGGCCATTTACCAGCTCTAGTGGCTTGTGCTGCCTCTGGATCTCCCCTGAGAGGCCCTCCAGTAGGGCCAGCCTCCCTGCTTCCCTCCGGGACTTGCCCTCCTCCCCGCCGCACCTCGGGCTCTCTCGCGCTGAGGAACAGTGCACATCCCATGATTGGGGGCAGGCCAACGGTGTCTGCAGAAAGGCTCCGCTCCTCACCTCTGCTCCAGGGCACCCACAGAACTCGGAACTGGTCGAGACCTCAGGTGCAAAACCACAGAGCTCAAGCTCTCTGCCCAGCACGCCCCATCACTCCCCACAGGGGCTTGTCCTCGAGACCTTCCCCAAACTCACCTGCACATCTCCAAGTGTTTACCTAGGAACCAGACCTGTACCACCCACTGTGTGACCTAGGTGGCCTTCTACTATCTGAGATCCCTTACCTTGAGGGCCCAGAACAGTGTCCAGCACACAGGCATTCAAGTGCTTCCCTGAATATGGAAATGACATGGGAGGACAAGACAGGGTGTTGGGTCTATGGTGCGGGGCCCAGGGCAGGACTCCGAGGTGGTGTGCACAGAGAGAGGCCAGCTGAACCGGGGATGTACTTGCTCTATTTACCTGGATGCTAGGGAGAAATCTACAACGAATGTTCTAGTCAGAGTTCCTGCAGCCCTAATGAAATGTGCCCGCAGTCTGGAGAGTACCTCGAGAACCCAGGGAGCCTCAGAGAGCACCTATCCTGTGGTGGCCACTCCGTCTTCACAACACGGGAGGTCATTATCCTCAAGTGTCAAGTGAACAAGGTGAAACCCAAAGAGAGGAAGATTCTTATCTGAAGTCATCTTAAGTCAGAGCCGGCTGTGGGCAGAGCCCGGCTTACCGGGAGCAGGTCAGGCTTCAGGGCCCACACCCACGCAGAGGCCGGCTCACAGCGGGGTTCACATACAGCTATGGGCACCCCCCTCCCACAGCTCCCCCACACAGGCACAGGCTCCAGGGCAGCGGAAGGGCTCTCTATCGGCAACCAGACCACAGGCCAGGTGAGCGTGGAGGCTCCAGGCGGCCCAGCACTGCTCTGGATACAGCATCTTTTGTGGAAGGGGCCGAAGGGCTCGAGACCCCAGAGTGGTCCTGGGTTCACACAGCACCGTGCAAGTACAGAGCTAAAAACTTCCTGAATGTCTCAGGCTGGAAACCAGTCGGCCCAACAGGTTCCTGGAAAGAACACAGCCCATTAGGATCCTGCTACAAGGTTTAATGGCAGCAATGAAAACAAAGGTGGATTTTATGTAAATCCTAAATGTCTGAATAATGCCGGTCTTCTCCTCTCATGGACCAAAGAGGGGCACCAGGGAGCCGGCAGTGAAGAGATACCCGAGAGGCTGGGCTGGAGGATATGAAGCTCTCCTAGCGCTGTTGACACCGCCCCCCTCCCCAACCCCTCCCCTAAACCACCATGAACCAATGGTCTGCTGCCCCCTTTTCATTCCCAGGAACAATAATCCCTCACTCGTTCACACACACCTATCAGGCCCCTTCTCTCTGTACCAGGCCTGTGCCCCGTGCCAGAAACCCGACAGTGGCTTGAATCTGGCTCTGCACTCAAGGAGCTTACAGCCAGATCTCCGAAGAGTGACGATAAAAGCTGACAGGCCTCACAGCAGACATAGGGAAAAGACGCTCAGAAAGCAGAGATGACTCATGGTTTCCCATGAGTATGAACAAGTCTTACAGGGCAAGTAGCATGGGCGGGAGGGAAAAAAGAAAAGGCAGGCGGCCTCTGAGAGACGAGTCCCTGTGCCAGCACAGGCAGGAAGCAGAAGGGCAAGGCTGGAGCCCAGGGTCTGTGCTGGGGGCCCAGGGCTGGGGGGCGGGAGCCATATGACCAGCCAGGATGTGTCTGCCACCAAGTCAGTGTTCTGGAAGGGAGAACCCAGAGACACGCAGGGGAGGAAGAGAGCAGGGTAAGAGCAGAGAGTGCAGAGGCAGCTGGTGTGGCTGCAGGTGACACGCAATGGTGTCTGGGGCCAAAGAAAAGGGCCCCATCCAGGGAGGCACTTCTGGGGCAGAAACAGCACCGGCAGACGCTGGAGAGCTAAGCCGCAGCTGCCACGCCGATTCTGTTCAAAAGCCCAATACCAGCTCCGCGTAGCACACCAGCTCAGGCCCGTGTGGGACCTAGGACACAGCTAGCCGCAGACCCAGCAGCCCCCAAGGTCCCCTTGTCCCTTCAGGGTGCTTATCGCTGCCTGTCCTCGCATTATGAATCAGAACGGTCACTGTGCGCTGCACAGAAAGCAGGCCAGGACTCTACCAGTGGAGTACCAGCGACAGTGACAAGGCCCCAGGAAGAATCCCATGTCCGCAGGAAGAAATGAATGAAGGCCTCATCCACGGGCCCCACCTCCAAGGAACTTGGAGCTCCATTTGCGGGACTGTGCTGTGATGGGGGAACACGGGGGCTATGGGGACCCACCTGAGGAACTGCAGTGAGGCTAGCAGTGGGATGGGGTAGGGATGGGGAGGTCCTTATGCTAGACCTGGAAGGACAAGGAGAGGATGGCCCGACAAAAGAGAAATGGAGGGCGGGGGGAGAAGGGAGATGCCTCCTACAAAAAAGCAGCAGCACCCCTGAGAGGCCCGGGCCAGCAGCAGCAGGGCACATGGGGGCACCGTGAGGAGCTAGCCATGCTGGGGCCACAGGGAAGCAGGAGGGGTGCGGAAGGCCAGGCAGGGCCCAGGACAGGAGAAGCACTCCCGGAGAGATCGTGGGCAGGAAAACCCTAAAGCCAGGGTCCCCGCTGCGAGCATCCCTTCAGCTCCACCCCTGGCTGACTCTGGGGACACGGAGTTACGGTCCCGGTCCCATCACCAGGCTGGAGATGGCAGGACTTACCACAACCACCTTCTTTTTGATCACTGGGCGACACCAAAAATGCTGATAGAAGAGCTGGTCTGAGTCCACCCAGACTAGATTCTTGACGCCCTCGTCGGAGGCCAGCTGCGTGGTGTTCAGCTGCAGCACGAGGAACTGGAAGACACGTCCATCGGTGCCCACACTCTGCACAACCACCGGCTGCTCCAAAACCTTAGCGTCGTTCTGAGAGCGAAGCGGGACAAGGAAGTCAAACCAGACACAGCGGGGCGTAAAGAACAGCACCGAACCGGCAGCTTCCACAGCCAGTGCCCGCTCCCATCTAAGGCTCTGACGCAGGGCAACGGTCAGGGTGAGGCCATCCCTCCCTCCCCCAGCCCAGCTCTGCCTGACCCGGCGCCTCCCAGTTGATAAGCACAAAGAAGCAGTAATTCCTGCCGCCGGAGGGGTGAGGACTGGGCCAGTGGAAGAGTACAGGAAGGTGACGTGAGCTTAATGACGGGAAATCCCTCAAACCCGTGGCGTTATCTGATGGCATCAACAGTGACACTGGTTCCACCAATGGGTCAGTGAATATATAAGCTCACTCTGTTCCTACTCTACTTGCCAGATGAGTTAACAGTCTCAGCAAGGCTAGGGACTGGCATGATGTCCCACAGTGGCCCGGCCAGCACTGTGCCTACTCGGTTCCCACAGCACCTTGCTCCCAAGGGCCTGGTGCCCCGGAAAGCCCAGCCCTGGTCTTCATGCCCCCAGTGCGACTCCGAGAAGGCATCAGGCCACCGGGCTATCTGCACGGGCGTGTCGGCAGCAGGCTTTCACCTGGCAGCCTGTGTGCTGGTGCTCCCCTTCAAGGAGCGCCACTCGGTCCGGACCCCTGCAGCAACCAGCTCCCGCACACCTTGCACACGCCGGGTGGGTCACCGGCTTTACAGCCACCAGTAAGCTCACAGATCCAGCAGTCTGTCCCCATTTCACAGATGGGGAAACTGAGTGTCGGACAGGTGCTATCATTTGTGCAAGGCTGCCCACGGGATGTGAGCCAGGATCAGACCCCACACCAGGAAATCACTGAAACCCCTCCCATCGTGGCTGAGCCCTGGCGTCCCACATCATGGGACAGGAGTACCTCCTGTCACTCCCAGGAGCGTCCCAGGGTGGATGAGAAACGACACGCTTCTCATTGCGAAGCCCCCGAGGCTTCACAACAGTGCAGCTGGGTGAGGGCCAGCTGCTGGACAGAGAGCCAGCAGGCAGGCCCCGGGAAGCAGAGCATCCTTGATCCAAAAACGTTGCCTACGTTTGCCCCTCCAGAGCGGAATGGGACATTAGGAACAGCTAATGTCAGATGGCGGTGTGGGCCACACCGGGACTGCTGGCCTTAGAAATACCTGTTCTTAGCTGCATGAGAAATAAATAAAAAGAAAAGTACCTCTAAGTGTTAGCTGAGATTCTGTATTGACTCTTATCTCCCTCTACAGATCAATAAAACTGCAGGTAGTACATAAATTTCTCAGCAATTTTACCTTTTACATGGAGGCTCTTCCAGTAATTGCTCAACTTCACATCCCCAGGAATAATTCGTACCTGGAGGGGGTGGGGGAGGTCTCCCCTCCTACCCAACCAGGTGGCAATTAGCGGCAGCGTCGCTAGCCATGCTCTGCTGGCAGCAGCTGGCACAGAAACGGCAAAGAGCCTGCAGAGCGAGTCGCTGGCATGCCACCCCGCCCGCTCTGCCCCCCTGCCCGGGAGGTGGGAGGCAGCACATCTTTTGAAGCTAGAGGGATCAGGGTCGCAGTGCTTGCTTCCCCATGCAACAGCTGTGGGATCTTGGGCAAGTCACCTAACCTTCCAGAGCCTTCCTAAGTACATAGTCAAAGAACGGAAACAAAGATAACCTTCAAGGACTGAAGAGACACAAGAAGGTGACATAAAGATGTAACAGCTGCCAATCTCTTAGCTGTGTGACACTGGGAAAGGTACTTGGTCTCCTTGAGCCTCAAGTTCCCTCAGCTATGAGGCCAAGAGCATCTGCCACGGAGGGTTGCTCCAGGCAGTGGTTCTCAAACCTCAGAGCTGTGATTCTCAAGCCCGAGCTAAAGCCAGCACTACCCACAGGGCTCCTGGCAACACCGGTTACTTGGGCACCACCCCGGAGTTCCTGATGTGGTAGAATCTGTACCTCCACCAAGTTCCCAGATGACGCCTATGCCGCTAATCCAGGCCCACGCTTTGAGGAACGGGGATATAAAAAACCCTGGAATGTAGCAAATGCCCAATATAGGCAAGGTCCATTCCACACCCTATTGTGTTTGCCCAACCACAACCCTCCAACCCCACTAGTTCCTAGACCAAGTAGGATGGGAAACAGGGAAAAGAGAACATCGTGAATCTCTTCACTCCTACTGGAGGGCCTCAGACCTAGGAGCTGGCAGCTCTCAGCACTCCCCCAACACAACCCCCCACCCCCCACCGCCCCGGGATCCAGTGTCAGGCCTGCTCGGGGAATCCCATACTGCCATTCCCTACTCCCTCCCTCGAGGCCGTTGCTCCCTGGCCAGGCTTTCCCCCATTTTAGGGACAACTCTGTGGGACAACTACCCAGCCCGCATTCTAAACAATCCAGGTCCTTAAGACCTCCTCCCAGAATCAAGGGGCTATCACCAAGTGGTGTCTTGGTCCCCAAGCCTGTCCTCATTTGGCACACCGATCTGTATCATCTCTGCTTCACCTCCTCCTGCCCGTAGAGGATCATGCCCCCATTCTGCTCTCACAGAACCACGGGGTGTACTAGAGCACGAATAACAAAAGCACGAGGAGCTGGGCACACCCAGTTCTGCCCCCTTCTCCACCACTCACTGCTGTGTAATGCTGACAAGCTGCTTAGCCTGCTGGCAGTTCAGGGGCATAACTGGAAAATGGGGATGACAAAGAAACCTCATGGGCTATTCTGATGAACACACGAGGTCTCTTATGTAAAAGACAGGCAGGCACACAGGAGGCCCCCAGATGCCAGTTTATCTCCACAGGGTGCGTGGAAGTGCCTGTCCCTGGAAGTCCTCAGTCAAGCAAGGGATCCCCCTGCACCTCCCTTCTTCCTTTAAGCAGTGTAAGGCAGGAGGCCAACACCACGTAAGTAGCTCAGTGGTCTTCTCCGCATACATACCCCATAGAGGCGCCGGGCCTGGAGCAGGGCGTTGCCAAAGGCAAACAGGATCATCTTGGCCCGCAGCTGATCTGGTTGAAAGCGGTGTGGCCGTAAACTGGCTGTCTCCAGGAAATACAGGGTGTGGGGGCAGGGGTAAGGATAACCCTCCTGGAATCCTGCAAGATACATAATCATGTGGAGGAACGGAAATCAGTATCAGCCTGTCCCAGAGCCTCTGGAAAGTCACCTCACCCTGGCTCAGTGCCAGGCACCACAGAGATTCTGTAAAGGCAGATGTCATCACTAGAGCTCAGGGGATAGCAAACCAGTCTGCCAGCCACATCGCCCCCCGGCCCCCGCCTGTGTTAACAAACAGTTTCTAGCGGAGCATAGCCATGCCCACTCACGGACACAATGTCTACGGAGTAGCTGTCAGAGACCCTGTGTGGCCTGCACAACCTGAAACATTTACTATTTTGGCTCTTCACTGAAAATGCTGCCAACCTGTGCCAGGTTGACTCCTATGTGCTAGCTCTAACTCTACCCCTTTCTCGCTCCTTCAAGCACACAGGGGACAGCAACTGCTAGTAGAAGGAAACCTGGATGCTATGCTAATTATTTTTTCAAAAGCCAATCATTAGCAACATCCCATACTTTATTATTTGCGATAAAGGCCTCGCCTCATGCCTCCCAAGTGCTCTGCACATGCTGGCACTGCAGATCAAAGCCGAGCCCTTGTTCCTCCCAGCCACAACCCTGCCAGGCCACCACGTGCGTCCCCTGTGGCCAAGAGTAAACCCCTGGTAGGCTGACAGCTTCCAGAATGAGCAACCTGGATTAGTGGAAGTGGGTGACAAGGAGGAAGAAGCTGGGAAAACATGGGCTCTGAAAAATCCCAGAAGCAAGCACTACTTGGAGACACCCTCCCTCAGGCCTCCATCCTTGCTTCAGCTACTCAGCACTCCCTGTGCGCCCAGCCTGAGACAGGCGCCAGGGTCAGACAAGGGCCAGGAGCAGAGGCCAAGCGCGGCCTGCCACTGCCTTTGAGGGGCTCCATCCTGGGGGGGTGGGGGGTCCACACAGAGGGACATGTGAAGATCTGAGCGGGGTGAGCTGGGGCTGGGCAAGGACAGAGGAAAGGCCCCTCATGACAGATGAACTACTGAGGGGAAGACAACAAGAGGTGGACAGCCACACACCCCAGGCAGAAGGAAGAGGACACACTAGAGCCTGTTGTGAGAAAGAGCACCATGTGTTATGTGTAGCTGGACTACGGGTGGGGGGGGGCAGCAGGGGACTCCTCAAGGTGAGGCTGAAGAGAGGGACCAAGACCTGAGGCCCTCATGTTGTAAGCTGAGGACTTCCACCTGTACCCGGCAGGCCCTGGGGAGGTGGGGACGGAGGATTGAAGGGAAGGGACAGAAGGTGGGTGTCAGAAGGGTGCTTCCGGAACTGGGAACCAGATGGACCGAGAGAAAACAGCCCAGGTCAGGCTGGCCAGCTAGCTGAGAGATTGCGGCAACAGGCTGGGCCTCCTGAAAGCTGTTGCCGTGGAGATAAGGTTAGAAGGAAGGCGCTACAACTCCTAGGGACGGACTGGAGGGCGTGAGCCGTGGGCCTGCCTAGCCTGATGCTCTGGCTTCTGTCGCCGCAGCCAGGGGAGGTGGTGGGGCCTTATTCGATGGAGTTTTGATGAATACCCCCATTCAAGGCCTGGGGGGAATTCCTCAGTCCTAGCAGGAGGTTGGGCAGGGTTTATGGGTACACAGGAAGAGGGGTGTCTTTCAAGGGACCTGTGAATAAAGGAAACACTTCGCACCTGGCCAGAAGCTCCACAGCCACCCATTACAGCTCTGACGTAACAGTTACCTCTCAGGGGTCAAAAGCAAAGTGGGGATACACTGCTACGTGGCTCTCACAAGAAAATGTGCATGAGGTGCGGAGCACAGACTCAATATTTAATATAATCCTTCCCTTCGGAAAAAGCACGTCCCTCATCTCCACGCTGTGTGGAGACACGAGGCTGTGACACTGCTGTGACACTTACCTGTGTTGTCTTCCACATCATAAACACTGGATTCCTGAAGATCAATAGTGGGAGATATGGGATAGAAGGTCTCAAGAACATGATTCTTAGTAGCTTCAACCTCCTCTCTGGAGGCGATGGTGGGCAGCGGATCCTTGGCATTCAGTCGAGCTCCGCTGGAACCACGGACCTGAAGGAGAAAAGACTCTACAAAGGGAGAAAGACAATTAGTCTACCCTGATCCGAAGCCTTACCTCAGCTCAGCCAAGGCTAGAGCCTTCATCCTACCATGCTCCTCAAGTCTTAACTGCTTTCCCAGCTGATCAGCCTAATCGCAGAAAACAAAACTTTGGTCAAGATGTTGAGAAGGGGACCAACCAGAGCACTCTTCTTCCTGTGTTCCCTTGCCAATGACCCTGAGGCCACCTGGCAGTCTGGATTCAGGGCTGCCCCACACAGATCTTCCCAAGCACCTGCTCTATGCTGGGGACCCAGAAATGAGTGAGAGCTACCCTCTGCTCTCAAGAAGCTTCCTAGGTAGTAAGTGTATACATAAGTACAAACCATACTCAGAGACCGTAGAGGGGGAAAACTGACCTCCTCTGGGAGGCCTGGGAAGCTTCCTTTAAGTGGTATGCCTTTGAACTGGTTTCTGAAGGATGGATAAGAGCAGAGTTTCTCAACTTTGGCCCTACTCTCATTTTGGACTGGCTAACTCTTTGATGAGATAAACTGTCCTGTGCTCCGTGGAGGTCTGCCAGCACCCCCGGCCCCCACACACCAGACGCCAGTAGAACTCCCCCTGTTCAAGTCATGATAATCAGAAGTGTCTCCAGACCCTGCCAGATCTCCCTTAGGGCGCAAAATGCCCTTGGTTGGTTAATAGTCACCCAGGCAAGAAAAGGGAAGGAAAAATATTTTAGTTCAGGAGGAACATGTGCGAAGGCACACAAGTGTGCTGCCCCATGGCAGAGTTTAGGGAGACAAACCAGGTAACAACCAGAATGTGGTAGGGAAGGAGGGAGGGGACGAAGGGGGAGGAGACTAGAGGCTAAGAAGAAAGGCTACTGAACTCAGGAAAGGGACCAAGTTGTCCTCAACAACAAACAGTGAGGGAGTATCAGGCCAGTCAGAAAGCCTCACCTAAGACGTATCGGCGTCCTGGCTACACAGACGTTAGTTTATGAGGAAACACACAACTGACACACCAGCGAAGCTGCCACTGTGAGCGTGTGCGCGTGCCCCTCCCCAAGGTCTCCACAGGAGGTCGCATGCCACTAGGCAAGATGTGCCTGAAAGGCTCCCCTGAGAACGGCCTCCTGAAGATTCTCCAAGGAGCCAATCTTCCTCTGGAGGTGCTCTGGACAGTCAAATCACAGCGCCATGGTAACGGGTCAGGGGTGATGACCTTCTACATCTAACAGCTGGTTCGGTCCACAGCACCGCCACCTAATTAGCACGTGTTCTCCCTCACTGCGTGTGTAAAGAAGGGATACCACGTCTGTGGATGGATGAACTCTGAGCCGCTTGGTAAAACACGTCACGCCCACACCTCAGGAATAGTTTCCTAAAATATTTCCTGTTTCCTCACATATCATCTGCAAGGAAGATAAATGTGCCTGGACCTCTCCTAACCTTGGTTTTCAGATTCTCCCCACAGACCACTCTAGTGTGGTTTCCAATTCAATTCCCTCCACATCCCTCCTCCAGTGACAGCTCCAAATGGGGCAGTTTAATTAGAGGTAATAGTTGATGATGGGCCAACAAGTACTCCTCTATTAATGAGGTTCACTAATTTCCTTAGTGGTGCCATTACCTCTGCACAGCTGACTCCTTGCCAGGAAGTCCATACTCAAAAGGGGCAAGCTGGAGAAACCTGACCAAGCAGATGCCCTGAAAATCCCCAATCATTCCACAGCTGGTTTCCCTGCGCCAGGATTCCGCTAGTCGGAACGCTGGTGTGCCTGGAACATCCCTGCCGGAAACCCCTCAGGTGGTCATCACCCACCCGACCCTCGGTCAGCGCTGCCCACGTGCCAGGAACTGTTAGACACCGTACACAAAAACGAGTGAGACATGGTCCCTGCTGTCAAGAGTTCACTTTAGTGGGAGGACAGAGGAGAGATTAGAGAACTCCAATACGGTACAACATTGCTCTGGTAACAAGAGGCACGATGGGCACCAGGAGCACAGAGGCAGACTAGCTAATGTCTGCACTCACGTAGGAACAGGGCTGGAGCTGAACCTCACAGACAAGTAGAATTTAGCCAAACGAGGGAAGTAGAAAAAAGCATTCCAAACAGAACATACAGCACAGTGCAAAAGGTGTAAAAGTTTGATGCCAAAAAGCTGCAAGCGGCTGAAGTGTACATTCGGCCTGGGGGTGTGCTGGGGGTGGGGCGGTAAGAAGGAGAGAAGACCAGAAAGCCCAGCTGGCAGCCAGATCAGTGGGGTGCATCTGATCATAAATGGCTGAAGTTCCTGGGAGGCAGTAAAGGGTCTGAAACAGGGGAGGGAAGTGAACTTTAGGAAGATTACTCTAGCAACTATGTGGAAAATGGATTTGGAAAAGGAGAAAAGCATGAATGGGGTAATAAGGCTCTGACCATCGAGTACGAGCTTTGTGAAGGCAGAGACTGCCTGCGCTCTATTACTTCTTATCTTCAACATTTAGGCTCTCCCGGGCACTCAATAGATACTAGATATGGATGAATTAAGTCATGGGAAGAAGTGATGAAAAGCAAAAAAGACTGAGGAACACCCGGGGCTCAGTGGGTTAAGCGCCCTATTCTTGACTTCAGCTCAGGTCATGATGTCAGGATTGTGAGATTAAGCCCCATATCGGGCTCCGTGTTAGGCACGGAGCCTGCTTAAGATTCTCTCTCTCTCTCTCTCTCTCTCTCCCATCTTTCCCTTAAAAAAGAAAAAAAAAAAGAACTGGTCTGTGGCTCAGGACAGGAGGATGTGTCTAATTCTACAAAAGTGGTCTGTGAAAGTTGGAAATGAGCACAGGCAAGGACACGGTGGTGGTGAGCAGGTTAAGGTAGAAAGATAAAAAACAAACCAAGATGACCAACCTCGATTCCAGGTGGTGGATAACCTGTAGTTTCTGGCATAGATCCGCCTGGCCAGAGAGGGATGCTTGAGAATCTGGGATCTACACAGCTGTAGCAGACTGTCCATAATGACTGGGCTGCGAGGAAAGAAGAGACATCTGGAGATTTAAAGCACAAGGCTGACTCTAAAATCCGTCAACTAGAAATCTTACTGAGTTGGGGGAAACTTACCAGTAGGCCTCTCTCTTGGGGGTGTCTTCAGTGGAGTGCCAGAGACGGGCGTGAGAGATCACATTCAAAAGGCGTTCATCTTGGTTCTCTATGCAGTTCTTTGGATCAGCAACGAGGCTAAGCACTTTCTCAGGAAGTCCTTCTATTAACTTGGTCTTGGTAAGCCAGAGCGCCTGCTTTACACCTTTGGAGTAATCAGTCACAAAAACAAAACAAACAAACAAAAAAAGAAGACAAGTAAGTAAGAGTTGCTTAGGTCTGCCAGTAGCATCTTGAGGAGAGGTCTGCCCTGAGAGAGACAGGATTTGTACTGTGACATCTGAGGAGTCAGAAGTAAAACAAGAGTGGAAGCCAGGACAGCTGATTCCAACTCGATGGCAGGCATGACTGTCTTCCTGTGGATGGTCAAACTGAGGTAGTGAGAGCCTGCACAGGAGTGATTCAAACAGCAGCAGAGATGGCTGGGATCGTAAGGCTGAATCTTGTGGGAAACAGTCCTTCTGTTGCCTGCAAGATTCAGACAGACTCCAGACTTGAGGATTAGATCAGTAGATGCCAGCATTTCAAATCTTCAATCCCTTTATAACCAACATCAAAGTCCCTGACTGGAAAAGCCCATGGTCGGGGCACCTAGATGGCTCAGTGGGTTAAGCCTCTGCCTTTGGCTCAGCTCGTGATCTCAGGGTCCTGGGATTGAGCCCTGCATCTGGCTCTCTGCTCAGCGGGGAGCCTGCTTCCCCCTCTCTGTCTATGCCTCTCTGCTACTTGTGATCTCTCTGTCAAACAAATAAATAGATCTTTAAAAGAAAAAAAAAAAAAAAAAAGGAAAAGCCCATGTCTACCAAATAGATCCCATGTATTAGGTGTGGGCCGAGGATGAAGCCCATGCTGCTGTATCAAGGGAAAACAACTTCTGGAAATAACGGAATAACTTACTAATCATGAATAACTTCAGGGGCCCTGAGTTTGGGAGCACTGAAACAGATAATCTTTCACATCTCACCTAGCCCTGAGCTTCTACAATGAGCTATCTTTAAGCAGATTTTTATATGTAGAAGCCCCATGAAATGCACTGCTGTGATTTTTCGGAAGGATCATGCGTTCTATTTATTACACAGGACCCTCCCTGGCCTCGGTACTGGAAGGTTGGGCTCCTCCTGGGATAGTACAGTTTTGTCTTACAGACATGGTGAACTGCATAACTGAAAATGTTCCTCCCTATACCAGGGGTCAACAAACTTTTCCCTCAAGGGCCAGATAATAAATATTTTCAGCTTCTGAGCCATACATTCTGTCACAACTGCTCATCTCTGCCGCTGTGGCAATGGAAGCAGCCAGGGGCTACAAGTAAACAAGTGAGCGTGGCTGTGTTCTAATAAAACTATTTACAGAAACAGGCAACTGGCCGGGTCAGGTGACCCTGCTCTGCACCCTTAACAGGCTGAGAGCCAAGTTTGGGGCTCCCCTTTAGCAAGCGGAACCTCAAGAATGGATTTTTTGTATTCACCTGTTTTATATCTTCTTCATGTAGATTCTCTGACCTGTATGTTTTTAATTTAATTTGGCCGTGCTGTAAAGTTTCTGTAAGATGCCTGAAATACTTTTCAGGAAATGATGGGATATAAATAAACAAAAATAGATTTGATTCAGACTGCTTCATTTTCAGACAGTAAGGAATGACAGCTATTGTCAGTGGGATGGGCTGTGATGCCAAGCATAAGTCCCTTGCTTCCCCTTCCCCAGATCTGGCTTCCCTGAGGGAAGAACTGGCCCAGCGCTAGGGACCTAAGCTCTGCATCAAATCCACATCCTAGTTCCCTACCCTCAGAATAAAGTTAATACTGTATTCTTGTCCATGGCTATAGTCACAAATTGACAGCAGGCTGGTGACGGCTTTGGTTAGCAGGCTACTCTCGCCAGCACGTATCTTCATTTGTAAAGCTATGCCTGGGATTAAACCGAGCCTAGGATACTCTGGGGGAGACACACGCAAGCAATCTCCTTTGTGCTACTAAATGAAATGCTATGAAGGCAATGAGAATTTTCACTTCAAGGCTTATAGGACATGGTAAATACAATCATTTAGAAATATAACTTCTGGATCTTATGGTGTAGCAGAAAAAGCCCTGGACCAGAGTCAGATAACCTGAATTTTAGTTCTGGCACTGCCTTTGTTCCTTAAACTTGACAGTGGACTAAAATATTGAGATTTCATGGTTCCCTAGGATATGAATAATACGTAATCATTAGAGCCGCCATTTACTGAGCACCACCATCTACCTTGTGCCAGGAACTTTATCTACAGATCGGATGGGATTTTATGGAATGGAGGATAAAATTCAGACACTAAAGAATTTGTTTCAAGTCACATACCCTGTAAGTGATGATGGAGAGGAGAACCTGAGTCTGTCTACCCTAAAGCCTAGTAATGTTACAAGGGTCACACAAGGGTGGGGCACCTGGATGGCTCAATCCTTAGCATGAACTCTTAATCTCAGAGTCATGGATTCTAGCCCTATGCTGGGTGTGGAGCCTACTTAAATTAAACAAAATGGGGAGGGGGGGGGTGCGCCAAGTCTTGTGAGGTCCATTACAATACCCGGGTAGGGCAATGGGAATGTTTAGATGCTGGAAATTCAGCTTTCAGGAATGGGTTTGAGCGGCTTAAGAGGCTGGCCAGTTAAGGATTTTTTTTCAAATCTAGGATTTATTCTTTGGTTTAGTCCCCAAATCCTGCCAGGTCTCTTTCTTTCCTAATTACTCCTTGGAAAATACTGCTCCCACTGACCTTGACCATTTTGCGTTTCCAGAACCTGCCCCATCCCCACGGTGATTTGGGGACTAAGGAAGAAGAGGTAAGAAGAATAGGGAAAGGGAGTCTCAATAAAAAGCTCTCCCACCCCCAACGACTCTGGAAAATAATTCTGGTTCTGCTCTAGACAGACTGGTTTCGTTCAGTTCAGTCATTATGACCTGTTCTTAGTAAAAGGGGAGCAGAAGAAGGCTAGATGGCTTTTAGGTCCAGAACCCTTCCTTGAAAACATCTCGGCTCTGACCTCTGACAGAGAACATTGACCTAGGACACAAGACAGGTAGCCCTGGGTTCACTATTATTAACCCACGGCACCTGTGTGGGCACCTCTCTGTCACATTCACCAATCCTGCCAAAAGAGGCCATAGACAAGATTAAGGATGCTTTCTGCTGTCTCTTTCCACTATAAACTCCCTCCATCGAATCATTCAATGTACAGTTACATCTCCAGGGTATTAAGAGCTGGAAGGGTCAATGTGGATCATCTAATCAAAACCACTGAGTTCACAGAAAATGGAGGCTCCGGAAATTTCAGCCACTTGCCCTAAATCACACAGAGTTAGATGGAGGCAGGGATAGGCCAAAAACCAGGTCTTTTCACTTCGCCATTCAACCTCACACTGCCTCAAAGAAGTACACTTCTCATCCCACTTAAACCTGAAACCCTCAGAAGACGTCATCACTACCCATTTCGCAGCCGAAGAAACCGAGACCCACAAAGGTGCAAGGCCACGGAGAGCTGGGGTCAGTGCTGGGTGGAGGAAGGAGATCCCCTCCTGCCCGTCCTAGGGCCTCACCCTCGAGGAGGCGGCAACGCTGGTGGAAGACGTAGCAGGCCTGATCCTTGTACAACGGCTGCTCGTGAACCGGGGTTGGGCGGCGGAACTTTGGGTGCGTCCAACCGGGGTCCCAGGGTGGGAAGACCGGCCTCGCCAGCCCGGGCATGAAGTGCATCTTCCCCGCGTACGTGATGGGTTCCAGTCCCGGGATCTCGTACACCCTGCCCACGGGACGAGGCTCGGGCTTCCGCGTAGAGCGCACGCCCCACTCGTACGCCCCGCGTCTCGGAGCCCCGCAGTCCCCAAGGCCGAGCCGCCCAGGGCGAACCAGTGCCCGCCTCGCGGGCCCCGATGCCAACGCCATACCAACTTGATCCCCCTCAAGACCTCCACCTGGACGCCGCCATGTTCCTGCGCGCAAAGCCTGCTGGAAGCGAAAGGGGCTGGGCGCCGAGGCTCGTTTTATGAGTGGCAGCCACTTCAACCAATCATATTCAGTAGATTCTAACTTTGCCCCACCCATCCGGCTATTTTCACTTTCTCATAGGTGAGACCCTCTTCCCGCCTTCCGGAGGCGGGGGGCGGGCGGCACCTGGAGGAACGCGTCTCGAGGGGAGGCGCAGGTGTGTAGGTGAGTGGTCTTGTTAGAGGCTGCAATAGGACCAGTGTTAGAATACCAGTACTTCAAACCCGAATTTAGAGCAACCTTGACCGCTTATGGGCAGCCGAAGATTGGGCAAGGCACTTCCCTCCGAGCCCCAGTGTCCCTCACTGCAAAAATGGGTTAGAAATGCGTAAGTTAGCGTGCCCGCACAGCTCCCGGTCCGAAGTGGGTGCACTGAAGTTTCTTGCCTCACCACTCTCTTCCCACGCTGCGGAACCTTGACCGCTGCCCCTCCCGGAGTCCGAGAGTGGCCCTGGCCACCACACCAGCTCTGCATCCGACTGCGCGCCCCTTCCCCGGCGTCAAGAGGGATCTAGTTTCCTCCCGTTTCCTCGGGGTTTCCCTGTCTGCCTCCTAGAAGCAAGGCCTGAGCTATGGAGGTGTTCTTTGCTCCTTGTGCCCACCAACACCGCTTTATCAAATGATTGCAGTGTGTCAGGCGCAATGGTGAGCGTCGGGTTTGAGCTGGTGAATAAAATAGCTATGAGACGCAGAGCGTGTGGGCAGAAAGTCAGTAAAGTCAATAAACAATTGGAACACGCACACGTATTTCCTATTCCTTTCCCCCTTTTTCTTTTTAGCACTTAACACTAAATGTCGCGTTTTCCATTTTGATCTTGTCTAATGACTGTCTCTTCCACCAGAATGTAAACTCCATGAGTGCAGGGGGTTTTGCTTCCTCGCGGCTCTATCCCTTGCACCTAGACGAGTGCCTAGCACTAGTAAATACATGCTAAATGAATCAATACATAATCGAACTAAATAGAGTGAGAGGAAGTGACCTTTAAAAAGGCCTGGGGTGGGGAGAATCATCCCACCAGGGACAACAGGATGTGTCAAGACCTGGCTTAAAGTAGCGCGTCTTAGACTGAGGTGAGGCTCGGAGGAGGCAGGAATCAGGTCTTTAAAGTTCATGACAGACTTGGCCAACTTCTCTGCCAATTTCCAAAATACCAAAGAAAGTAAGGTAGTTAAGACACGGAGAAGGTAAGTTTAAAGCAAATACTGATAAGAATAACCCTCACGCTGTCTTGCAGTTTACAATGAATAGAGCTTTCCCTTCTCTCACTTTATCTTGCAAAAACTTCGGGAGTAAAAAAAAGCATAAAGAGGGCTCCAGACTTCATTCGTTCACATATGCACCTGGTCCATAGCACAAGATAAAAATGCATTATTATGACACCATGCTAGGCTGCAAGCTCTCTAAAAGTAGAGAGCCCATATCCTATTTACGTCTTGTGTCCCAGCATTTAGCACTGTGCCTGGCTCTCAGACCTTTTCTGTAAACTGAATGAACATTCATCATTCACTGGAGCCTTCCATATGCCAGTCTTGTGCTTAGTGGTAGAATAGAGAAAGAATAAGACATCATCCTTGTCCTCAAGGGGGTTGCAGCCTGCTAAACCTTCCTGAAATCATAGAGCTCATGAACAGTAGATCCAAGTTTTCTGAAACCAAACCCTTTCTTATATAAGAGAAAGATGTATTGCACACAGAGGGACTGCCCTTCTAAAACCAAGTGGTAAGAGGATTTGGACAAGTTCTGATCAGAAGGAGCCTGGGGACCAGGCAGGAAGATTGGATTCAAGCCAGAAGGCAACTGGGGAGCTGTTAAAGGTTGCTAAACAGGAGACTGGTGTGATCAGAACTGGTGGCAGGTATGCTGATGGATGGTGTACGGAGAGACTGGAAGCACATCCTTTGGGACCATGGGAAGCTCCAGTGTAAAAGGACATCGGAAGCAGGATAAGTAGAAAAGGTCTTAAAGATTAGGAATCACGGGAAGTGATTGGTAACCGAGAAACCGGACCTCCCTTCTTAGGAGTTAGGTGACCTTGGGTATGTTATTAACCGCCCCCAGACCCCAGTTTTCCTATTTAAAAAAATGACATCTCTAGTACCAGCCTCATTATAAGGATTAAATTAAATGCAGCAGTTTGGTGGGTGACTTACCTGAAGGAAAGAAATTAGACAAAAGGGGCATCTGGGTGGCTCGGTTGCTGAAGCGTCTGCCTTCAGCTCAGGTCATGATCCCAGGGTCCTGGGATCAAGTCCCTCATCAGGCTCCTTGCTCAGTGGGGAGTCTGCTTCTCCCTCTGCCCCTTCCCCCCACTCATGCTCAATCTCTCTCTCTCTCTCTCTCTCGCAAAAATAATTTAAAAATCCAAAAAATATATGCTATTTAAAAAAGAAACTAGACACAAAAGAATACATCGGTATGATTCTGTTGACATAAAAGTAAAAAGCCGGCAAAGCTGAACTACAGTGGTTAAGTTTCTACACAAAGGGGGCAAAACTAAGGAAAAGTAGGGGAATGATTATACCAAAGGTCAGGATGATGGTTACTTTGTGGAGGATGGGAGGTGATCAGGAAGGAATACTTATGAGTGGGTTCTGGGTCACTGGCCAGGTTCTTTGTACTTGACAATGTGATAGTTACAAAGGTGTTCCTTTGTAACATTTTAACTTACTTCTAAATAATTTTGATAATCGTTAAATTGTACATAACTATTATATTTTCTCATTTAAACTGTTTTTTAAATTCAATGAGCTTTTCTATGTAAAGTGCTTATCTGGCACCCAAAGCACAGGAAAAAATCAGGAAACTTTGGGTGCCAGCTCTGATCATTGCGCCCTGTCTGCCTGCCTCCCCTTACAGGCAGCAGGACTCAGGGTGAGTCCTCCCTGAGCCAGTGCTCACGCAGAGCTGGGCACCTGCGGGCCTCAGAGCAAATGGGAGCAATCAAGGTGACCAGCGTGTAACCCACATGTTTTCCCTCTCTCTCAGGCCAACGGGGGAGGGCCTGGGCCTGTGGCCTCAGAGTTGGACCTGATCTGGGAAGAGCACCAAGTTGTCCCTCCCAGGCTGCTCAAGCCCCACCAATGATGGATGAGAGGGAGGAGGATGCCGATGAGGAAGCCTGGCTGCAGCTTCGGCCGGTGGAGCCCTTGCCCTCCCAGTGCTGTGGCAGTGGCTGCTCACCTTGTGTGTTTGACCTCTATCACCAAGAACTGGCAAAGTGGGAGGCAGCCCGAGCCTGCAAGGACAGGAGCCTGCTGAGTGGGGAGGAGTCACAGGTGAGGGAGGGCTGCCCCTTAGCCAAGACGGGTCAAGGTGGCAGTGCCAGCACCCTGCACCCGTGTGGGGAAGTCAGGGGAAGATTTCCCTGACTCTGCACGGCCGAGAGATCCAGGTTCAAAGCCTGGCCCGGAATTAGGCATAGGGTCAGCCCAGGTGTGAATGAGGTTTGGGCATTTTACAGGAGAGAGATCTGAGTCATGACATTCAGAGAAGACTTCCTGGAGGAGGTGCAAGTGAGTGGAATGTTAAAGGTGGTGGGCTGAGACTTAGAAGACGTGAATTTGAATTCCTGCTCAGGGTGCAACTTTGGACAAGGAAGCCACTACCACTTGGGCCTCAGTCTCCCCGCATGAAAAATAAGGATATTAGATTAGATCATCTTAAGGTCCCATCAATTTCTAAATTCTACAAATCTGGATTTTTAGCAGGTTTGAAGGGTGAGTAGGTATTTCATACGTTGGAGATGAGTGTTCTGGATAAAGGGCACAGCTTGAGCAAATAAAGACTCCCAGACAGGAAGCAGCAAGGCATTCTTGGTAGAACAGAGAAGAAAAGGAGGCTTGAGGTTCATCCACAGAGCCCTGGAGTGTCCAGCCAAGGAGGCTGCACTTTATCCTGGGGCTGATGGAGCTGCAGAAGGCTTCCAAGTAGGGGAAGCTCAGTGTGAAAAGCTCGGGCCTTCTTTGATCAGAGCATGAAAGGGAGGTGAGGCAGGACTACTCAAAAAACTGTCCACAGAGAGATAACCTGTCCAGAAGGGAAAGCGAGAAGGGTGCTTGTGCCTGCTTTCATGTCTGCTGGGCCCCAGGTCCTAGCTGTTGGATATTTTCCTGTTGCAGAGCTGTCCGTCCACGCTGAGCCCAGAGACCTTCCTGGCCTTCCGCATCAGTGCCATGGAGAGACTCACCGAGGACACTTACCGTGTTCGGTTCGCACTCCCCAGGAACCGCCAGCTCGGCCTGCGGCCTGGCCAGCACCTCGTCCTACGGTACACTCAGGTAGTGGGAGGCCAAAGCTTCGCAGCCCCGCTTGGCCATTTGCTTGCTGTGTGGCTGAGGGCAACCTGCTTAGTCTCCCTTAAGCCTCCATTGATCACCCTTAAGACACCCTTAAGTGCCCCCTGACTCAGAGGATTCTGGGGTTGTGTTTTCATAACCACTAACAGCAGCAACAGTAACAGCAAACACTTCCGTGGCATTTATTCTCCAGCACACAGTTCTGTGTGCTAGGACTGCCTCCTAGAACACCTAGGAATTCACCACATCCTCACAAAACCCTGTACGGAAGGTACCATTATCATTCGCAAGAGGAGACTGAAGTCAGAGAGGTTCAGTAACTTGCCCAACACCACACAGTTAAGAAATGGTGGAGCCACAATTTGAAGGCAAGCAGTCTGGCTCTAGAGCCTGTGGTATGAATCTAATATTAGTGCCAGTTGAGAGGAAGGACACTTGTCCTTGAGAATAAGGGACTTGCCCAAGATCACATAGCTAGTAAGTCCTGCAGCCAGGATTAAAACCCCAAGCCTGACTGCCCAGCTACACTCTACCAGTCCTCTGAAGTTCCTTCCTCTTCCCAGCCTCCTTCTGCTCTCTCCCCCAACTTTGAACCCCTCCCTCTCCACTCTCCCCCACTGGCTCAGGGACAAGGACCTTTGGGACCTGCAGGGGGAGGCATCTGCTAGGTAGTTGACTCTGGGTCCGAGGCTCAGCAGAGAGAGATGAGCTCTAGATGTGAGTGTGGGAATCACCAGCCGGCACCTGGGCGGCATTTGGGGGTGTATGTGGCGTGAAAAGAGGGAAGGATGGAGGACCAAACCCTGGCAACTCCAGCATTTGTGGTATTCGCAAGAAGAGGGGAACCAGCAAAGCCGACAGAGGACAAGGAGAGTGTCTTACTACGGGTCACGCTCTAGCCACTTGCCTCATGCCATCCCCCGGTGTTTGCACCCAGTGTGTCCAGCCTGTGGCCTGGCTGGCTGTCATGAAAGCTCACTATCCCAGTGGCTCCAGGGCAAGTCACAGCCCCATGCAACCCTCCATCCATAAGTCAGGGCTGCCCAGCACTTCCTGTCCCTAGCTTGGCGCCCTTCCTCCACCCTCTCTGCTGCTCCAGCGACATTCCTAACATATGTAGCTAACCGTGTCACTCCTTTCTCGTGTTCCAAGGAGGCTCCCAAGGTTCCAGTTTCCTTTCCCACTGAGTCCTCCCTGCTCCTTCCTCACACATGTGCTTTGCTCCAGCCCTGTAACCTACCCACCAGTTCATGGCTTGCTCTGCATTTCCTACCTCTAAGCTTTTGCCTGGGCTGTGCCCTCTGCCTGGAATTCCTTCCTGTCCTGTCCCCACTTTCACCTGTTAGTGACCTGCTTTTTTCATAGCCAGGAAGGTAACAAAAGTTCTAGGAGGCCTCCTGAAGCTCCCCGGATGAGAGTGGTCCCTCCGTCTTGAGCGTGTCTGTGTTTACCTCTGTGATGGCAGATGTCGCAGTGCTCTTGGCATCCAAGCCAGGCCACAGGTTGTGTTTCTTATTTCCCTGTTTGTTCCCCAAGCGTTCCTGTCTAGCTTCTCGCTTGTGATGCATTAAGATGGGGCCTTTTAATTTTTTATTATTTTAAAAACTTTAAAGATATTTATTTATTTACTTATTTATTTATTTGACAGAGAAACATCTAGAGAGGGAACACAAGTAAGGGCAGTGGTAGAGGGAGAAAGAGGCTTCCCGCTGAGCAGGGAGCCCAACTCAAGGTTCAACCCTCAGACCCTCAGATCCTGACCTGAGCTAAAGGCAGACACTTAACGACTAAGCCACCCAGGAACCCCTTATTTTAAAGATTTTATTTATTTATTTATCAAAGAGAGAGAGAGAAGGGAGCAGGGGGCAGTGGCAGGCAGAGGGAGAAGCAGGCTCCCTGCTGAACAAGCAGCGTGTTATGGGACTCTATCCCAGGATCCTGGGATCATGACCTGAGCCAAAAACAGACGCTTAACTGACTAAGCCACCCAGGCATCTTTTTAAAAATATTTATTTACTTGTTTGAGAGAGAGAGTGCATGCCGAAGTAGGGGAAGGGGCAGAGGGCGAGAATCTCAAGCAGACTTCCCAGTGAGCACAAAGTCTAAATGGGGGCTTGGTGCCAGGACCCTGAGATCATGACCTGAGCCAAAAACAGAGTTGGACGCTTAACCAAATGAGCAACCTAGGCGCCCCAGGATGGGGTCTTTTTAATCTTTCCACATGTCCAAGAAGAAAGTTTTGCACACAGTAGGACTCAAAGGAGGAGTGCTTGGGTGTTTCTGGGAAGCTCTGAAGTGTTGTGTGAGGAATCCCGCTCTGGAGTCAGTCAGAGCTAAGGATGGTATTTAGTTGTGTGACCTCAAGCAAGTAACGTCCTAAGCCTTGGTTTCCTCATGTGGGTTATTGAGGTCTTTGGGGGTTTTTTGGTTTGTTTTTTTTTAAAGATTTTATTTATTTATTTGATAGACAAAGATTATAAGTAGGCAGAGAGGCAGGCAGAGAGAGAGGAGGAAGCAGGTTCCCCACTGAGCAAAGAGCCTGATGTGGGGCTCGATCCCAGGACCCTGAGACCATGACCTGAGCTGAAGGCAGAGGCTTTAACCCACTGAGCCAGCCAGGTGCCCCTTTTGTTTTTTTTGTTTAAGATTTTACTTATTTATTTGAGAGAGAGCAAGAGAGAGAGCGCGCGTGTGCTCACAAGCTGGGGGAGGGGCAGAGAGAGAGGGAGAAGCAGACTCCCCAGTGAGCAGGTTGCCTGATGACACAGGACTTGATCCCAGAACCCTGGAATCACGACCTGAGCGGAAGGCAGACGCTCAACCAATTGAGCCACCCAGGCGCCCCTGGTTATCATTTGTTAAATGAGATAACGTGCACAATATGCTTGGTGCATAGTAGTTATTGACTACAACATGACTGCTACTATTATTACTTGTCATTATCATCCTAGCCCCATTGTTGATAACATCATAGAGAGGATTCGCACATGAGGTCAGGTTTTAGACTAGGGCACCGTTGAGGATCCTTCTAATTCTGATGCTCCTGGTACATGGTAGTAAGTGTTTAATAAACATTAACGGTCTTTCTCTTTCTTGTTCTATGGTCGAGAAGAGGTCAGGAAACACCACGGTGATGTCCTAAAAACAGCCCCCATCATCAGTGGACTCTTTGAAGACTTTGCCATCTGTGATCCCATAGAACCACACCACAGGGACACATGTGGTCGTCCTCACTTTACAGAGGGACAGCTAAGGGATCACTGACCTGCCTGGGTCTCACAGCCAGCACATGGCAGTGGGGGAGCCCAGCGCCCCTTTTTTCTGCTCCACCTTCAGTGAGGACCACTGGGGACAGCTGGGCCCCAGCTCTTACCAGCCTGGCACAGAGGAGGTGCCTATAAGTGTTTGTTGGCCTGGCTGACTGCCTGACCATATACTTCTCTTCCCCAGAGGGAAGGTGGATGGCTTAGAAATTCAGAGAGCCTATACGCCCATCAGCCCTGTCAACGCAGAAGGATATTTTGAAGTTTTAATCAAGGTGAGCCGACCCACGCGGGTGCCCTTCAGACGGTGTGGACTGGACTCTCTTTGGCAGCTGGGTCGGGATGGGGCTGTGCTCAGCCATGTGGGAAAAGCCAGTGTGTTCACATGGGAGGAGGCTGGCTTGAGGAAAGAGCAGGGGGAGTAAAGGAAGCCTTCTGCCATCTCCTTCTTTCCTGGGGCGGGGGTGCGGGTTGGCACCTCAGACCCCAACAGAAACTGATTTTAGGAAAAGGAAGCTCAGACTGAGAAAGGTCACGCTGTTCCCTCATGCTTTCTCAGTGCTTCATGGAGAACGAGCCCTGGGCCCAGGGGAAGGGGCAGCCGAGTCGCCCGGCCCCTGCTGTGTACTGGTTGCTGGGCTCCAGAGAGGAGTCAGACAGAGTGCCCGCCCCGGGACAGAGGGCCAGACCAGGGCAGGATGATGGGATAGACGCCATGATGGGAGGCCCCAACCCAGTTCAGGGCAGCTGGGGTGCAGGGAAGGCAGCGGGCCTTCCCAGCAGAAGCCGAGTTAGAGCTGCGAGTTGAAGTGAAGGAATGGAGAACCAGCAGGGAAGGGTGAGAAGGAAGCTCTCAGTGCTGTGTTCCCAGCGTGCGCAAGGGCAAAGGAGGCACAGCTGGGGGAGCCGTTAGTGACTTGTCCCGGCCTAGAAGGGGGCGAGCAGGCAGAAGGTGGGGCACGGAGCACCTTGTGAATGGGACTAACCTGAGACCATTCTCAGGGCAGAGTTTGGGCAGACATTGGAGTTGGGCCTTGACCAAGGGCTACAAATTGGCAGTGGTAGGAAGTGGCATTCTAGGCCTCAGCTGGGCAGATGACCAAAGGGAAGGAGGAGTGAGACGGGGTCTGTGGGAACTGTGCCCAGTCTGATTGGCAGGAGGGGTGCTCGTGGGGCAGCCGAGGTGGGTGTGGCACTTGGCAGAGATGAGATGAACAAAATAGTCTGGGTACAAACTGCCCCCATCCCCCCAGGACCCAAGGTGTCGGCACCGGATATATAAGAGATCTTGAAGATCCAATTATGTGGAAAAAATAATTAGGTTGAAGTACATGAAACTTCTGATACTCTAACATTTTTGACTTACAGAAACAGTGGTTTCATACAGGTCAACCTACTACATAGTCGACATTGTCATTTCCCACACAGAACCCTAGGGAACAGTGGTATTTAAGAATAGCTTTCACATCCTTTATCATCCTTGTAGCGTGGGGATTATTATTCCCCTTTCATTGATAAGCAAACTGAGACCCCAGGAGGACCCGAGGCTCCACAGGGAGTAGGAAGTATGGCCGGTGAGCGAGCCTGGCCTCCTGCCTCCAGGACCCGAGCACTGTCTTGGCTCCTGCCTTCCCTGACTGCACTCAAAGCCCGAGTGTTTATTCCCTCACACAGAAGCTTGGATGGGATCCCTTCTCCACGCAACTGTTTGTCTGGGAGATTCCACAAATCCTCTCCAAATGGCCTGCTTCCCCAAGCTGCTCGTCTGGGTGTGTTCCTGTTGAAAGGATAAGCCTGGAGACAGTTCTTCAGGGCAGCTGGATCTCTCCCAGCTGCAAGGCTGATTTTCTCCTCATTTACCGGAAAGCCTCTCTTTAGAGAGATGCTTAATTATCTCTAAGCCGCTGGCTGGGAAGAGCTGGAAATGTCTTTGCAAATTGGGAAGGCATGCGGGTTTTTTAGGGTTACCTCCCGTGTGGATGGGAGGGAGGAACTCTCATCACTCAGGCACCTTCTCGGCACCATGCACCCTTTCCAGCTTTCCAGCTGTTCCCATCTCCTTTCAGCCTCATAACCATCCTGCAGAGTAGATCATATTATCCCACTTCACAGATAAAGAAACTGAAGCTCAGAGTGGTGATGTCACTGTCCCAAGGCCCCTTGGGTAATGTGACTCCACGTGGAAGAACAGAAGTTCAGGGTCGGTTCTGTTGGACAAGGGTGTATTGGGCAGGCTCTGTGTGGGTGCTGGAGGCACCAAAGAATCTTTCTCTCTCCTTCAGCACTGTCTGTGCCATAGGGTCACTCAAGCCACAGCTGGGCCTGTGCCTCTCCCAAGACTGGGGTCAGAAAACCGGTGTGCTTGCCTCCAGCAAGTTAAGAGAACTGTAGCCTCCCTTCTGACTTCTGGCAGGAGGGCTGAGGCCTTCCCTTACTTTATACATATGGTACCCAGCAAAGTCAGCGATGCTACCAGAGGTAGCTATGGTTGCTTAAAAGCATGACTGGTAACCAAAGCCCAGTCTCCTTCAAACTGAGTTATATTCTCACTCCAAACACCCTTCCAGTCCTATTAGAGCTTCCCCCTCCCCCTCACATTCCTGTGTCTTGGGCTGTGCTACCTTGACCATACCTGATGCCCAGAACCCTCTCTGTGTTACTGCTTCCATCCCTAGTGAATGCAATCTTTTTTTTTTTTTTTAAGATTTTATTTATATGTCAGAGAGAGCATGGGCAGAGGAAGTGGCAGGCAGAGGGAGAAGCAGCAGGGAGCCTGATGAGGGACTTGATCCCAGGACATTGAGATCATAACCTGAGCTAAAGGCAGACATTTAACCGACTAAGCTACCCAGCTGTCCCTAGTAAATGCAGTCTTACCTAACCTGCAAGGTCCAGCTCAAACGCCTCCTCCTCCAGGAAGCCATCCTTGATCTTACTCCATTAGAAATGACTGTACCTCCTCAGGCCTCTCTCAGCATTCTGTCCTTTTCATGGGGTGTTAGGTAGTCTCTACCTTGAATGTATCAGACTTTGGTCCCTCCTAGTTTGTGAGCTCCTTCAGGAGGGGTCCTGAATCTGGATTAATTGATTCATTCATTCATTCATTGAGATATTTATGAAGTCTTTCCCAAGGTTCAGACACTGGCTGTCTTCATGGAGCTTAAGGTCTAGGTGTGTTCCCTGTAGCCCCAGCATGGTGCCTGGCCCCCAGTGGGCAGGCCCACAGGAAATGTGGACTGCCCGCTCCCATGAGGGAATCCCCTGCACAACCTTTACTTTTGTCAGCCAGCCAGGAGACAGTGACAGGTAACACAGAGGCTGCAAACGAGTGGCCTAAGAACTGATTGCAGCACATACATGTATTTGGTTTGGGCCTACACAGTGTTTTAAAATTTAGAATTAGTTTCTGACATTTCAAAGATGGGTGCTTTTACATGAAAATGTGGATCTTTTGCCCCTCTTAGAAAATCAGAAGATAGGGCATCATCAGCCCCACAAACTACATCCCGCGATCTGCAAAGTGACTTCCTCCTTTAGAAGAAGCATTCCTACACTCACCAGTTTACCCCAGTCCCCACCAGCCCCTGTTGCCTCCCTGATACTAAGAGTTAAGTGTCAGTTGACATTACTCATCTCTTACCCAGTTCTGTACTCCGTGCTGTGACATGCAGGGCACCTGTGGTCCCGTGGGTCAGAGACCTCCGAAGGTAAGGCCGTCGGCCCTGTGGTTCTTATCCCAGCCTCACCATTTCCCTTCTGGATAAGCTTCTGGGTTAATCTGAAAATTGGGAATGAGAGTACCAACTCAGGGGCGACTCAGAAGGTCCTCTGAGATGGCACCTGTCGGGCGCGTGGCCTGCTGGAAGGGCCGCACGTTAGTGACTGACATGGTTGGTACGGGCAGCATGTACGTGTCTCAGTGAGGTCTCCTTGTGTTTGCTCCCAGTGCTACCCGACTGGGCTGATGTCCCGGTATGTCAGGTCCTGGAGCACAGGAGACACAGCTTTCTGGCGAGGACCTTTCGGCGACTTCTTCTATAAAGCCAACCAGGTCAGTGCCAGCACGCTAGGCCCTCAGGAGATGCCTCCTGCCTGAGCCTCCAGGACCACGGTTTCCACGTGTCGGGCTGTAGAGTCACACTGTGCCATTCTTCCTGAGCCCAAGCCCAATCCCAAGAGCGTCCTTGGGGTTGGACGTGGGAGGAGACGGAATGGGCCTCTGCATATGCCCTAGAACTCTCCAGGGCTGCCCATTGCTTAGTAAATCCACATTCACGTACTTGGTACTCAGGAATCCTATGCCGCCAGACCCTGCGATATCTTTCCACTGTCACATTCCAGTTACAAAACCATGGAGACCACTCCCTTAAATACGCCCCATAGCTCTCCACTCGGGAACCCACTGCATCCCAGCCTGAAGGCTCTTCCCCTCATCTTCCTGGCATGTGCATCTCCTTCCCTGATGGGCCCGGGAAGAATTAGTCATTTCTCATCAGTTGGTGCATATCTGGAAGGCAGCTTGGCAGTGTGTACCAAGAGTCTTCAAATCCTTTGACCTAGTGATTCCACTCCTGGAAGTCTGTCTGTCTTGTGGAAAGGACCCAAATGCTGCCTCTTGTGCACATGTTCACGGAGGTTTTATTTATAATAGCAGAAAACTGAATATGCAGCCACAGGGGGACAGCTAAGTGCACTGGGTTACAGGTACTTGGTAGAGTATTATCCTGGATTTTAAAATAATGTTTATTAATGATGCTATATGCTTATGCTGTAAGATCAGGTGACAAATGCTATGTATGAAACTGAATGTGCAAGAGATTTGGGAAACAAAGTTTAAACGCACAGAAAATACGCGAAAAGAAAATGCAACGCAGGGGTAGCGGTTCTGGGTGATAGAATTATGGGTGGTTTTTGTTTGCTTCATTATACTTTCCAAATCATCCGCAATGAGCCCCTACTACCTTTGTAATTAGGGAACAACGCAAAACCAAAGCAAATGAAAAAAAAAAAGAATCATTCCTTTCTCTCCATTGTTTTTATTTAATATAAAAGAGCTCTTATTGGTTTTTTTCCCTTATTACACATATGATACATGTTCATTACCAAAAAAAGAAAGAAAGAAAGAAAGAAATCAGATGTAGAGAGGCAAAAAGAAGAAAGGAAAAAACACCTGCAGGCCGTCTACCCAGACACACCAGTCTCACTACCTTCGCAGATAACTTTGCAGCTCCTCTTCCACACACGGTGGAACGCCCATGCACGCATCCATGTATGTGTGTGTAACAAGTGCGTGCACCCACATACATGTGTACAACACCATGAGACCCGTGTGTGGCGCTGCCTATGGGCCAGGCCCTCATGTCCGTGCTAAGGGTTTAGTTTACCCCACCACAGCTCTCGGGTACTGCTACCCCTTTACAGACGTGGCCGGTGTCTGGGTGGTAATAGCCCTCGGCAGCGTGCTCCCTGTGTCAGCCTTGCTCAGCCTTGCATTTTAGCTGAGAGTGTCCCCGTGTTCCCCAGGCCCTTGTCAAGGGACCCGAATCGTCCCTGTTTCCCCCTGACCTAGAGGGGATCCCAATGCACACTGTCTTGACCATCCCTTCAGCGGGGAGCCTCCCTGCACCCACAGAACACCCCTGCAGAGCCCCGGCCCTTCCCACTCAGGGGTGTTGTAGGGCCAGGCAGTGCAGGGCCAGACAGAGACATGGTGTCTCACACACAAACTTGGCCTCTGGGATGCACGAAGGCATGGTTCTGTGCCCGTGGGGATGCTGGGCTGCTCTGGCCCTCTCCCTGGCCCTGTCTTGTCGCTCTGCAGTCGCCTTCATTGTTGATGGGACATCGTGACCACCCTGAGGCTGGCATGTAAGCATCTGTCTGTGTGTTCCCACCAGACATTCACAGGTCTCCACATGGGGCCATACATGGAGCTCCAGAAGCTCACTGTGTGATGGGGGACAGACGCCCACACAAATGGTGGTGGTACAGCATCACCGATGTCATGAGGAGGGGGTACAGAGAACTGTGGGGATGCAAAGGAAGGACCCCTCACATGCTCCTGGCCCAGGGAAGACTTTCCAGAAGAGACCCCAAGGGATGGTGGGAGGAAGAGGAAGAGCAGGCGGGCAGGGGACCAGGAGGCTGGAGACATGCACACAGGACAGGGTGGTGCAGACAGCAGCAGGGCTCAGTGAGGGAAGGGGTCGAACTGTGTGGGAGCACCAGGGTCCACACCAGACACTTGATGGCATCTTGTTTAATCCCCACGACAGTTCTGAGACACATGTTACTGTGGGGAAGGAGCTGTTACTCTTTTTCACCCATGAGGAAACCGAGGCTCAAGAGAAGTGAAAGCACTTGGCCAGATCATTTGGCTGAGGATTTAGACCCAGGTCTGCATGACTGATACTCGAGGAAGTATTTCATGCTGGGGTGTGAGAGGCATTAGCTGTCGGTAAAGCTGGTGGAAACTTGGGCTGCATTCTCAGAGGCCTAATCTCTAGAATGAAGGAGGTGACTAGTTTGCTGCATAGGTTGGGCACTAACCTTTAAAGCACTGACCTTAAAGAAGATCACATCTCCTAAAGACACCTAGAGCCAGGAGATGGATTCGTGGAATCAGTAATGGGTTGATGGAATTGGGCCCTCCTGGGGAAGAAATTCACTTTTATTGCGTGGCTCTTCTGTGCCAGCGCTGTGCTGGGCACTTATGTGTAGTAAATATCTCAGTCTAGAGCAGGCTCAGGGATCCATGCCAGGGCCCTCAGATCTCTACAGGGCTGCCCTGGGGGAGAGAAGGCAGCGCAGAGGGCAGAGCTGGGATAGGGGCGGCAGACTAGGCTTTGGCAGGAGCAGGTTTCAGCTCAGTGTGAGGTGGAAAGACTTCCCTGGCAGGAGAAGTCAGCCTATAACAGAGCGATCTGCTTTGGGAGGTAGTGGGCTCCCTGTCAAGAGAAGTGTGTAAGCAAAGTCCTGTGGAGATGGGTAGGAGAGCAACTGAACCACTTGTAGGATGGACTACACCATTTTACGTTCCATTTCAGCCTCCAGATTCCATGATTTCTATGACACAGACCTCATAAGCTGTAGGCTTTCACAAGCAAGGATGGCTTCCTGAAGGATGTAGAGAGGGGACCTCAGACGGGTGGGACCCCCGGGAAGGGCTGTGCTGTGCAGTTCAAGCAAGCCCAGGAATAGGCCATGTGTTGGGTGGGTGGACTGAGACCTGCCCTCTCCCCATTCTCTTCCCCAGTACGGTGAGCTCCTCATGCTGGCTTCGGGCACTGGCCTGGCCCCCATGGTGCCCGTCCTGCAGACCATAACAGACAATGCAGAGGACGAGACCTTTGTCACCCTGGTCGGGTGCTTTAAGACCTTTGAGAGCATCTACCTGAAGACCTTCCTCCAGGAGCAGGCCCGTTTCTGGAACGTCCGAACCTTCTTTGTCCTCAGCCAGGTGAGCCCAGCATTGTGGCTTCCTTCCCTGATTGAGACTGTGCAGGTCCCTTGCACCCGTCCTGAGGATCCGCTGTGGCCTCCCTGCCCTGGGGCTGCAGTGGGAATCCTTGCTCCAGGTGGGGACTGCCACCCTGTTCCCGGCAAGGAAGGCAGGTCTGGTTCCATTTGGTGTGTGTGGATGTGGGAACTGACGCTCGAGAGGTGGGGGTGCTGGCCTGTCTGTGCTTGGGGGGAAGCCAGGACTGGAGCCCCAGGCTGAGCTCTGGCCCTCCCCACCATGCTGTGCTGCCTGTCAGATGCCCCCTGGCCTCACCAGATATATGGGCGGGGGGCCTGTGCGTGGAGTCAGTGGGCCAGGCCATAGATGTCCCCAAGGCTGGGATAAGCTCCTTCGGGGCAGGGATCACATGTCTGGATCACCAGGCTCCCTTCGGTGCTCAGCAAGGTGCCAGGCACAGAGTAGGCATGCTCACCATCAAGGATTGGTAAAGCAAGTGGATCTGAGGTCACCGCATTTATTCGGGCCCCTCATGCAGCACTGTGCCCCTACATGGGAGGAAAGCTGCTTCCAGACTCTCCAGGCTGCAGAAACTTGAACTAGAAGCAACTCTGCCTCCTGACCCCTGCCCCTTGGATTCCTCCTCCCTGCATGAGCTCAGGCTACCTTGCCCTCTCCCTCCCCTCTGGCCCATAGGTTGGAGGATGGGGGGGTCTTGTTCCTTAACCCAAGCCAGGCCCTGAGCTCCCTTCCCCTTGGTCTGCAGCTTTATTTCTCTTCCGTGCACCCCCAGAGCTGGGTGCCTGCTGGGGCCCCTACCCATTCTGTGTTGCTCAGGGTTGGCCTCACTGCCCAGGACTTCGGAGCACCCTTCTCATCAGCTTCCTACTTGAGGCAGCCTTAGAGTGTCCCCAAAGACTGGCGTGATCTTCCCCAGCGTGACTGGGTGTGGTGCTGTCAGGAAAATGGCAGTACCATGGCTCTGGGATCCTCAGGGACCAGGTTCTGTGGGCTTGTCCATGGGACAGAAGGCCCGGTGGCGTGAACATGAGGGCCGTGCTTGGTGAGCATTTGCAGCGACAGGAGAGCTGAAGGCCGGGGAATGAAGCAAAGGCTAGTGTGCAGCCCGACCGTGTGCCCAGGATGGGCCTGTCCCCTCTGCTTGGGGCCCAGCTCAGGGAAGGTGGGAGGAGTGGCAGCATCACCAGGCTGTTGGCCGGCCTTCCTGTCCCCTGACCACATGCCGGGTGCCCGGGATAGGGAAATGAAGATGGCCTCCAGGCACTCACCTTGCTGTGGGGAGACAACCCCAGGGACGGGGCTTCACAGAGCACTTTCTCCATGCCTGGCACTGTTCCAGGCCCTCTGTGGGTGTGAAATCATTTAATCCCACCACAATCTTAGGAGGCTTGTATTGCCATCATGCCCGTGATGTAGAGATGGCACAGAGAGATTAAGAACCTTGCCTGAATTGGTAGAGAGTTAGGTGTGAGCCCAGGGGGTACTGGTCTAGAAGTCTGCTTTTACCACGTGTTGGTATAAGACAGCACATGGGGAGGGTGCTGAGGATGCTGGCAGCAAGCACGGAGGGCTTCACAGAGGAGCTGGCATTGAGCCTAGGCTTGAGGGCAGAGTTAAAGTCAACCAGCAATTAAGGGTCTTCAGCCCTGGCCAGGGCTTTGATGGTGCCAGCAGCCTGGGCCTGGGCAGATGAGCGGGCTGGCTGTCAAAGGCAGGGACAGGTGAGGGGCGATGGAGTGGGAGGTGCCCCCTTGACCTGGGATGCTCTCTGGCCTGGCCAGGCTGTAGCCGCAGCAGCCCCATGGGGCTCCCTCTCCAGACACTCCCTGCCAATTGGCCCTTCCTCTTGCAGCCAAAAGGACAGCCCTGACCCCTCTACCACCCTGCTTCCAGCCCTTCCCTGGCTCCCCACTGCTCTCAGGATGAGAGCCCAGCCCGCACGGTTGCACCAACCCGTGTGGCCTTGTCTCCTGGCACACCCTCCCTGCGTGTCCCAGGGTCACTGGTCACTGGTCTGCTCCTGGCTGCGAGGGCACCGTGCTCTTCTGGCTGGCTGCTGGGCCTGCCTGTGCTGGTGCCATCCCCCCTTCCAGGAGCACTTTCCCCCGCCTCCTCACCTAACGCCTGCTCACCCCATGTATCTCTCTGCTGGGGTGTCACTCTATCCTGAAAGTTCTCTAGAGCCCCCAGACTGGCATAGGTATTTCTTCTGTTATAGCCAGGGCTCTCCTCCTTGACAGCAGCTACCCTGCGGTGCCATCACTGACTGTGGGCTCCCCACCCCACCTGGGCAGCAGCCAGACCCACCGCATCTCTGGGTGTGCAGTTGGGGGAGGGGGACTATGCCAAACCTAAATAGCCTGGGGGAATTGGGCAGCGGGAGGAAGAGGTGAGGCCTGTGGGCCCTGCAGTCCTGGCCCACAAGGGCCCTTTGAGTGGGTCAGAGCATGGAAGGGGCATGGAAGGTCCAGATCTCCAGAGAGGATCCCTGTGAGCACCGCAGTGGGGTCAGATGAGCTCTGTGGGGTGGGCCTCTGAGGCGCTGTGAGAAAAGGCCTGCATTCATCACAGTGGCTCGCAGAGGTCTTGGTCACTCAGCTGGGACGTGGTGGCAGAGCTTAGACTCCAGCCTCCTCTCTCTCCTTCGCGTCTCTCTGCTTAGCCCCAGAAGCTAGAAGCCTGCCTTGATAGGGTTTGCAGAGGGGACGGTCCCATTCTGGTTTTGTTTGTTTAGATGCTAGGCATGTGGTATCTTGCCTCCATTAGAGATCGTCAGACTACACATACTTACTGACTTGTGTGTTTTCTCTGTGCGTATCGTACTTCTGGGGAACATCCACTTAAAAGAGAGAAGTTCCTCCATGTAAGCTGGAGGTGGGGCTTTTGTTTTGTGATCCCGAAGATGAAAGCCACCAGCGAAGGCTAGAGGAGCAGAAAGAGAGAAGCCTGGGTCACTGGGGCACCGTGCACCCTGGAATCCTTCTTCCAGCCTTTTTATGTGAGAAATAGCACCCCCACCCCTTGATTAAGGCACTGCTGCCTCGGATCCCCAGGACACAAAGCCAGAGCGAGCCCAGGAAGCTCGTCTATTTCGAGCAGCTGCCACATCCCAGTGCCTAGCACGGTGCCGGGCACAGAGTGCCCACTCAGTAAAAATGGGTTCGATCAACAAGGTCATTAAAGCCTGATGAAACCAATGAACACATGTCATGCTCCCACGATGATGGTGGTGGACAGCCTTACAAAGATACGGGGAGGTCACCAATCTTGGGGAGCAAACATCCGCCTGGAGTGACAGGTGCAGCAGCCCCTGGGATGCAGCGAGAATTGGTGGGGCCTGCCTCCCTGCATGCCCTGGGGTGTCCCTCCTCCTCCCCGTGCCTCACCTGGGAGGATAAGCACACCTCCCCTACCCCCGGGCTTGTTATGAGGGTAATCAGAGCCCCCATGCCAAGAAGTCTCTGGCCTGCGATAATGCTAGCTAAAGGTTACCTTTCCCCTGCCCCCCACCTCAGTTTCCTGGCTCGACAGTGAACTGGGGGAACTCTGAAGACTTCCCAGTAGTCACCTGCATGATTTCTTATTGTCTCAGGAGAACTCCCTGGAGAAGCTTCCCCAGAGTTACCGGGAGAAGACCCGCTTTGGCCGCCTGGCCCAGGGCCTGATCGAAGAGCTGGTTGGTTCCTGTCGCAGAAAGCCGTTTGCATTGGTCTGTGGCTCAGCCGAGTTTACCAAGGACATGGCCAAGTGCCTGCTGTGTGCAGGCCTGGCCGAGGACTCCTACTTCCTCTTCTAGCCCAGGCCTCCTTTCCGAAGCCCTGGCCAGGGTCCTGCCACTGGAACGCTGGGAGAAGCACAGACTGGAGTGCAGGCCTGGCCCACTACTCACTGGCCCGGTGACCGTCGGAGAATGTCTACCTCCCTGCCCCTCCAGCTCGTATCTATCCCACGAGGTTGCCAACTCCCTCAGACCGGCATACTGCTGGGTGGAGAGAAGATGGGGCTGCAGGAGCCCCAGAAGGGAGCGTGGGTGTCCCGGAGGAGTCCCGGGAGAAAGCCAGGTCTATGCCAGGCCCAGGGATGAGTAGGAGTTGGCAGGAGAAGGTGCAGGAAGAGCTTCCCAAGTGTCTCAGATTAGAGGGCTTGGGGCCTCCCGTCACACCCTGCCCTAGAAATGCCTGTTCTAAAACCTGCTTTCCCTGGAAACTGCATGTCCTTGCTGTGGTCTCGGGGCTGGCTCTGATGCGTTGCTTGCTGAGTGTTTAGGGAATGACCATAGGGGTAGCTAAGAGCTCTTTGGAGGAGGGACTTGCCTTATGTACCTCCTGTGCCTCAAGCCTGACGCAACACTCTCGGGTTCTGTGACCTGGTCACATTCTCCCAGCAAGGTGGGTCCTGGATTACCTTTATTGTGTATGGGGCCCAGGCCTTTCCTGCTGCAAACAGCTCCACTCAACAGTCTCCCTTCCCTGGCTCAAGAGACCGGCCCAGAGTCCTCTCCAGAGCAAAAGAGGTACGGAAACAAACACCCCTCCCTCCTGCAGGCAGCCAGCTCAGCCCGCCTTTAGCTCCAGAGCCCTGGTGACGGTTGCTACGGAGATCTAAAGACAGAGCAGGAGTCAGGAGACCTGGGTCCCTCTCCCTGCTCTGCCCACTGAGCCGCTGCTGATTCCGCCCCACCCGCACTGCCCTCCCCACTGAGCCCCTCCATCCTACGTGGGGCAAGACCTCCCCAGGGACCTGGTGCTCCCGGGCGGCGGGGGCGCACTGCGGGCAATGAATCCTACTTTCCACCGCTTGTCCTTCACCGTGCTGCCCCAGCTCAGGCCAGCCGGGCGCTCCCAGAATCCGAATACTAAGCCGTGAAATCTCAGAGCCAGAGGACCATGGAATCAGTTAGAACGTTACAGTCGTGGAATCACAGCCCTCCTCACACCAGAGATTAAAGTTCAAGACTCCGGAAAGCATCCCGTCACATAGACTCATTGTGTGAACAGGGAAAGCAAGGCCCCATGTGGCGAAGAGATGGACCCAAGGTAAAGCAGTTCTCGGCAGAGCTGGCATGAGAAGCCAGGTCCCCTGATGTCACCTGTATGGAGAGTTGGGTAACCGGCGGTTTTCAGACTGGGCTCTGTAGGACACTAGGATTCCATGCATGGCAGCAATGAAGGGACAGCCCCATGGGGTCTCCAGGCCCCCCACAACCGGAGCAGTTCTGTGGTCATCCCACTGATATATCGGGGTGTGTGGTTACCTCCATTTGTGCATGGCCCAAAAAGTTGCAGGCACATCTCCACCCTGAGCCATGTCCGAGAAACAACCCAGCAGAGGCATCTGGAGGCAGCGCCCGAGGTTTCACGCTGTGCTCTCCGGGCAGAATTTGACAGTCACTTAGAGGATGGGAAGACTACCTGGGACCTTCCCCAAGAATCCTAGGTACCTGAGCATATCAGAAAAGTCTAGTAGTCATGAAATCATTTTCATTTTGTTTAACTCAGAGTTTCCCAAGCTTATTTAACTGTAGGACAGTCCTGTCCACTAGAATCTTTTGAGAGCAGCATTCTATGGGCTGTACTTTGGGACACACTGGTCCGTGGCACGGCCCCCTTGCACACCCCTGAGTGTGGTGAGCTTTGGGGCCTGTGCTAAGCCTCAGAGGTCCCAGCAGGAGCCATGATCTCTTCCTGCCTCTCCTGTGACTTGGGCAAGACACTTCTCCCTCTGGGCCCCTCAAATGTGGGCGTCTTCCTTCCCCCCTTTCCCCTCCCCGGGGGCGTTCTGTTGATGCTCCTCACAGATATTCCTGGAAGGCCCATCATGAGCCAGACTCTGTTCCAGCACCAGGGAAACTACCAGTAGTTCTGGTCACTCTGCCACAGAGCTTATAACCCAACAAGGAGTGCAGAAATTAAACTCGTAATTCTAAAAGGGATGGGTATTCTAAAAAGGGAGGTATGGATACCAGGCGAGTGGATGGCAAGGGCTTTCCGCCTAGTTCTGAGGGGCTAGGGACATGCCACTGCCCCAAGGGTAGAGGCTTCAAAGGCAATACTGTCACTTAGAGTTAGGGGTGGTAGGAAGTCCCACATTAGAAATGGGGGCCTGGGGTAGTTACTTTTGTGTCTTTGTCCTATTTTATGTATTGGATATTTTTGACATTAGACACAGCCACTCAGCGATAGCCATTAGCCCCTCTCGTCCTAGAATGTGTTGCCCTCCCCTTCCCCTAACCCCACATGGCATCTGTACCATCTGGATAGAGTGGGGTCTCTTATCGTGGGGTGATGGTGAAGACCCAGCCATGGCCTTGGTACCAGTATGCCAAAAGGCCTCATATCATCCAGAAACTGGAAACCTCCTGCCTTGCAAGATGGTAAGTGAGCCTAAGAAGGGGATTGGTTGGGGTGCATGAGGATGGCCTCTCTCAATATGAGGGTGGACGGTTCTCCCCATCCTTCCTGATAAAGCCGCACCTACCGCATGGTGTCGGGGGCATGCCGTCGGGGTGACGGCAGCCAAAGGACTCCCACCTGAGTTTGGCCCCCTCAGTGTTTTGCCTGCAGCACTTCCACATTCCCCCGGCAGTTTTCCCAGCTTCTCCCCTCATGCCCTCCATACTGCAGCCAGACCTGGTTTTGCAACTCTGGTAACACTTAGCAGGAGAGCTTCCCCCCAACAGATTTTGTGCACAGTGCATTATTGTTGACCCAAGGCCCCATACTGAACAGCAGATCTCGTGCAGATCCTAGCTTGTCACTCCCTTGCTGATAATCCTTCAGTGGCTCCCTGTTGCCCTAGGATATAGCGTCGCAGCTCTGTCTGTCTGTCTAGACTGGCTTTCTGTCCTTGGCCCCTTGCCCCCAGCTCTCAGGTTCTGTCCGAGCACTCTTGCTCTCTCATCAGTACGGCCCTTCCTGTTTGCTGCTCTCTGGGTCTAGGCCATCCTTCCGCCCTCCCCTCTTCCACTCGCCTTGGCCTCCTCGTCCTCCAAGGACTTACACAGCTCACTACCCCTTCCTCTCTGAAGCGGCGCCTGTCTCGACACTGCAGGCCAGGCTAGCCAGCAGGTTCTCATGCGTCCTGCTGCGGCGGCGGCTCTCTGTCTGCCTCATTGGCAGGTGAGCACATCACGGGCCTGTCCCAGGGCCTGCGCATCATGTCCCCAGCGTGGGAGTGTGCCTGGCACATCCTGAATGTCGAATACCCGCGCGGTAAACAGGAAATAGACGTGGAGTACTTTACAGGTTGCAGAATGCATCTCTCTGTGTTGAAGCCCCAGATCGTCCACAAAATGCCCACGATTTTATTACCCTGTCTACTGATGAGGAAAACCAAGCTTCCAAGATATGAAGCAGTCCTACAAGGTCACGTCAGAATGCACAAATTCCAACATGATGCAGTTGTCGTAAAGGTTGTATGTGACACGTGTGTGCACCAGGAGACGTGTATAAATATGTTCTTTGCTGCACCATTTGAAATAGCAAATAAAAACTGCCCATATGTCCATCAATAAGAGAATAGGGAAATGAACTATATTCATCCAGTAAAATAATGCACAGCAGTTAAAATAAATGAATGAGATCTACATGTATCGACACAGACTCAATTAAACAGTAATTGAGTGAAAATCAAATCGTAGAAGGCAAGACAGTGAGATACCAATATTTTGAAAGTTTAAAAACACAAAATAATGCCAAATGCTCACGGAAGGGGTACACCAACTGCAAGGCTGGTGGTGACCTCAAGGGATGGCATGGGGTGAGGGCTTTTTTTTTTTTTTAGATCTGCCTCTGCATCGCTTCACTATAAAAACATCTGCAATGAATATGGCCAGATATGAACATCGGGTGACTCTGGGTGATGTGGTCCCTGATGTCTGCTTTTTCTGTATTTGAAATCATTCCATAATGAAAGATTTTAAAAGACGATGAAATGCGCCTAGTCACACTGCTTCAGAAACTAGAGGCTTAAACACAGTCATGCCCACCCCCTCAAGTTAGGCTGTGCCCGTTTATGCCTCCAGGCTTGTCCAGCTTCCATTTGAAACTGTCGTGAGTGCCTACTATGTGCCCTGGTCCGGGTACCACAGCAAGTAGGAGACGCACCCTTGGCACTAAGCTTACATCTGTTCTCTCTGCTTTCTGTTGTAAATGCAAACCAGAGTGACTTTCTAGACACCAGAGTTTGGGGCTCGTTTGTTTTATTTTGTTTTCCTTTTCAAGAGAGGCAGGACTAGGTTCAAATCTCTTGCCAGTTGTGTAAGTATCCAGAGCAAATAACTTGGCCTCTCTGAGCCTCAGTTTACTCATCTACAAAGCGAGGACAGTTGCAGCGTCGCCCAGGCTTGTGTAAGGATGAAGGGAACGTGTGTGGTGGGCAAGTGCAGCACCTGGCCCAGAGCAAGTGTGAGAATCCAGCCCCGTCCTTTCTCCTGTCTCCCTGGTGTCTCCCAGCAGTGCCTGGCTCATGGCTGGCCTCTAAGAACAACATTCGTTCTCAAACTTTCCACTCTCAAGAACTCCCCTTTTTACTATTTTCCCCATGCTTTGGAAAGATTTTGATCCCAAATTGCACGTATTAAGTCATTATTAATTTATCTCCCATTTTTTATTAATCAAAGACTAAGCTCTGGCCCTTAGAGCTTCTAATCTGCACAGCCAGCTGGGGGCTGCACGTGGTTGACATCATTCCCGCCAGAGACGAAGGAGGGCAGCAACCAGGGTGGTCTGAGTGGCCTGAGGAGGGGCAGTGCAGACGCAGCATTTTCATTTCCTCTTTCGCATTGACTGTGAATTGTGGGAGCCACGGGCGTCGCCTGGCTGGGTACTATTTGCACAGGTCTCCGGCTGGCGCAGGGCCCCCATGGTTCCGGGAACTCTCATGCCACAGGGCTCATTCTAAATAGATGGCATGGACCAAGGCCACACAGAAGAGCGTGGGGTTCACATAGGGGGAGGTGGCAGAGCTGTCCTGCACGTGGATCCCACAAGCTCTGGCTGCAGACCACTGTGTCATCCTGCCCCCTGCTCCCGATGCTGACGAAGCACACTGGCTTGTAACAGGGCGGGGTGACAGACAGCCTTAACCAGGCCCCCGGGTCGCAGTGCTCAGCTTAGAGAACCCCCTGGCTTCTAAGTGGCTCAGCCTATAGTAAGTGCCCCGGGGGGGGGCTGAGGCTTGCTCTAGGGCACCAACCCCCTACACTTGTGGCCTCCCAGGGATGGGCTCAGTGCCTGGCCACCAGGTGAGCGCTCACACAGAGAGATGCAGGAGCCTGGTGCTTATAAGGACTTTCTGCAACTTTCTCTGGGTGCGTGAGTGGGAGAGGTGGCCGGTGATTAGAGTCCGATAAGGTGTCTCAGTGCTCACGATCTTTAGAGACCAGTAGCTTCCCCGTTTCGTAGGTAAAGAAACTGACAGATACTCAAGAGGTAAAGCACCAGGTGGAAAAAGTGGTGGTCTTGCATGAGGGGAGGGGTCTGTAGCTTTCCCTCTCCCTCCCCACCACCCCAGCTAGCACGCTGTCCGGCCAGTGAATGTGGACGTGGCATCTGTGGAATAAATGAATGAGTTGGTGGGAGTCCATGACTGTGGGTTGGGGTTGAGAGGGTGTAAGAAACGTGTGGGGCGCTGTGCCTGGCCCACAATGGGGTCCCCCGTGAGCAGGGATCCCCTTCCTCTGCCCCCTCTAAGGGCAGCAGTGCTCTCTGCTCAGAAGGGAACCTTCATGCCCAGGCCCATGACCACCTTTGGGGAGCTGTCCCCCATCCTCCAGAGAGAGGGCTCCAGGGGATCTCCAGCAAGCTCTACAGGCTCCATCCAAACAACCCTGAAGCCTGTCCAAGCTTCCCCCATGACAACTCAACAAAACCCAACCCTAGCCTGCCTTCCTTCCATGTTATTCCAGAGAAGAACGTGCCCTTGGTCTTTCAGCCTCTCTGCCCTCCCTTCCTCCCATATTTTCTGCCTCACCTTGAAGGGCTAGCTGTAATTTGTGGAGCCTCCTTTCTCACCTGCCTTCACTCACAACCCCCTACACTCTGGTGCCCACCCCACATGTGTCCCTGGCGTATGGAGATTGTTTTCCAGCAGCCTGCGATGCTGTTGTCAATTCCCTCCTTTCTGAGCCTGTTTCCTCAATGGTGTAGTAAGTCCTACCTCTCCAGATTATTCCGAGAACTCAGTAACCCCTTCCTCTGTGTATTCAGCAAGCATTTTTGAACACTTGCTTGTGTGCAGGCTTTCTGCCGGGTTCTTCAAGACACTGATTTTGGAGGTGTCTGCGATTCCCCCCAGGGTCACAGAAGCTATTAAAATAAATGTGGAAGAGCCTGGCATTCTGCCTACATGCTGTGGGGACACCCTATGAAGGTGGGCTCTGTCTCATTTTTCTGCCTTCCCTGGCCCTCAGTTTCCACAGCTAAAAAATGGGAGGGAAAGAGGCTTGGACTTGCTCTCTGAAGTCTCCTCCAAGCCCAGATGGCCCAAGGTCCTGCCCACCCTCTTCCTTGGGCTGCCCCAACCCTTCTCCTCCCTGTGCCCTTCCCTCCCTCTCACCTTGACTCCAGGTAAGCCTTCCAGCAGGGAACAGCGATGACGTCCCGGAACCTGGGTGTGGCAGCTTCTGTGTTTGGAATTTGTGAAGCTTAAGGTGGAGGGGGGGGCTTTTTTTTTTTTTTAAGATTTTATTTATTTATTTGAGCACGAGAGAGAGATCACAAGCAGGTAGAAAGGTGGGTGTGGGGGTGGGGGGATGAACGCTCCCCGCTGAGCAGAGAGCCCGATGCGGGGCTCGATCCCAGGACACTGAGATCATCACCTGAGCCGAAGGCAGAGGCTTAACCCACTGAGCCACCCAGGCGCCCCAGGGGCCCCCTTCTTGATGAGGTACCTGATGAGGAAGCGCTGCTTCCCTGACTGGGATAGCCAGTGGCCTGCGGGGAAAACCGTGTGGACAGGTTGGAGGCAGGAGGGACCAGGGCTCTCAATGAAAAAGCCTACAGGGGTCTCACCCCCCAGCTCAGCCTCTCCAGGCATCTCCAACCCTCCGTCCCAAGTCTGCACACCAGCTCAGACCTCATCTTCCTCCTGAGAAACGGGCCTCCGTGTGGGTAGAATCGGTGTCGCGGGAAGAACACACATGGGCTTTTGAGCTGGTTATACTTTGGTTCAAATCCCAGCTCCACCAGCGAGCAGCTGTGTGATCTTGGGCAAATAACTTCATTACTCTGAACTGACTTCCCTCATCTGGAAGCTGGGGATATTTTTACTGCTTCTCTCAACAGATACTTATCAAGCACTTACTCTCTGCCATGGGCTGAAATATAGCCACGATGAAATACAGATCTCTGCTCTCCCAGTGATCAGGGGCTCGGGGAGACAGACAGTCAGCAGCCAGGGGTCTCCCCCAGGGTAGTCGTACCTCCCAGGAAGGGTTTGGAAACCTTGGGGGATACTAACACCTCGTCACAGAGCTGTGAGGGTGAAGTGACATAAAGTACACAAAATATTGAGCACTGGCCTGGCACACAGTAGGCGCTCCATAATGCTTGTTGAATAAAGGCACTGATAAAAGCACTCTCTCTGAGCTCTGATTACCAGACCATAAAATGGAGCTTGGTAATCCTTACCTGGCAAAGTTGTTGTGAAGATATTGAACTTTGTTTAAAAAAATAAATTTAAATCAGTAAATAGAATGTACTACTTGCCAAGTACTGTTCCTCTGAAGATTTTATTTATTTATTTATTTATTTATTTATTTATTTATTTGATAAAGAGAGATCACAAGGAGGCAGAGAGGCAGGCAGAGAGAGGGGGAAGTAGGCTCCTTGCTGAGCAGAGAGCCCGATTCGGGGCTCGATCCCAGGACCCTGGGATCATGACCTGAGCCAAAGGCAGAGGCTTTAACCCACTGAGCCACCCAGGCGCCCCAGTACTGTTCTTCTAAACCCTTTGCAAATATTAACTCATTATTCTCATTTCACAGATAAGGAAACTGAGGCACAGAGAGGGAGGTTAAGGAACCTGCCGATGGTCAGACAGCTTGGATATGGCTGGATGTGAATGTGCCTGGCAAACAGTAGGAGCTCAGCAGTTGCTGGGGGACAGGGAGGTTTTAGGCTTGGGATCCAGCGAGAGGCAGGAGGCTCTGGAAGGTTCCCATGAGCAGGAGCTCTGGGTGGGGATGGGTGGGTGAGAAGGACAGGAGGGCCCAGAGCGGTAAGAGGAGGCAGTAGAATACTCCAGACACGGGATGCTTGGGTGGCTCAGTTGGTTAAAAGGCTGCCTTCGGCTCAGGTCATGATCCCGGCATCCTGGGATCGAGTCCC